>CAJNIZ010005891.1:104262-127783 GCA_905231905.1 Symbiodinium pilosum | reverse complement strand
GATTTGAGATTTGGGGACTTGATTTGTTGAAAAATCTTAAGGGCTCACCCCTTGCTATTTGAGGTTTGGGGGCTTGATTCTCTGACAAATCTTAAGGGGACACCCCTTGCGATTTGAGATTTGGGGACTTGATTTGTTGAAAAATCTTAAGGGCTCACCCCTTGCTATTTGAGGTTTGGGGGCTTGATACTCTGACAAATCTTAGGGGGACACCCCTTGCGATTTGAGATTTGGGGACTTGATTTGTTGAAAAATCTTAAGGGCTCACCCCTTGCTATTGGAGGTTTGGGGACTTGATTCTCTGACAAATCTTAGGGGGACACCCCTTGCGATTTGAGATTTGGGGCCTTGATTCCTTGAAAAAACTTAGGGGGCACCCCTTGCGATTTGAGCAAGCTACCAAAACCATTCGAATTTTCTTGTACGGGTAGACTTGTTTCCCCTTTACCCTTCGAATTCCCCGCTTTTTTGGTCAGACATGGTCAAACTGTTTGCCCCTTACACTTCTTCAAATTCTCCGTTTTTATCGTTCTGTTGCATGCCCCTTACCGTTCACATTCTCTGCCTTCACGGGTAGACTCTTTCCCTGTTGCACTCCGAATTCTCAGCTTTTGCGGTTAGACTACTCGCCCCTTACCCTTCCTATTCACCGCTTTCACGGTTAGACTCTTTCCCCGTACATTTCCAAATCCTCCGCTTTTACGGTTTCATTGTTTGCCCCTTAGCCTTCAAATTCACAACTTTCACGGTTAGAGTCTTTCCCTGTTGCACTCCAAATTCCCAACTTTTACGGTTAGACTCTTTCCCTGTTGCACTTCAAATTCCCCGTTTTTACGGTAAGACTGTTTGCCTCTTACCCTTCAAACTATCTGCTTTTACGGTTAGACTCTTTGCCCCTGACCCTTCACATTCTCCGCTTTCACGGTCAGACTCTTTCCCTGTTACACTCAAAATGCTCCGTTTTTATGGTTAGACTGTTTGCCCCTTACCCTTCAAATTCTCGGCTTTCACGATTGGACTGTTTGCCCGGGCGGCTAAAGGCCTGGTTTCTCAACGTCAGGCGACAAGCCGAAGGGGCGGCGGCGGCTCGCTCGCAACGAGAGTACGGAGCCGGTTGTGGCACTTGCAGCGGTCGCTGCCGCAAGGGCACGCTCGCCCATGATCGCCGAAGCGGTCTGCAACCCCATCGCGGAATGTGCAATAGCCGTAAGCGTATATGGACAAGCAAACGGAGCTCTTGACCATCCAGCGCGCCCGACAGCGGCTGGCGGCAAGGCATCGGAAGGGACAACGGCAGAGTTGTTCTGCGCCAGGGCACGTGACAGCTCCGGGACAGTGGTGACAACACGGCGCGCCGCAGTGATAGAGGAGACTGCAGCCACATATGCTGCCGTGGCATGGGCTGCAGCGCCACGCAAGCCGAGGCCACCCATGGCTGTTCTGAGTGAGGACTGGCGTCATGCCATTTCACCAAATTGCAACCCTTCTATTTGCGCAACAAGCTAACCAAACCCGCAGCATTGTGGGCCTCTGGCGGCGTGACCCGCATGGCGTATGAGAGTTTGGCATAGGCTGAGCAGTACCGCAACAACGGGAGCGCGGTCTGAGAGTCGGGTGGCTGGCAGAGTGCGTCCAAGCACAACTGTGCGGTGTCAACTCGGCGCTGCAAGGAATATTGGCTGCAAAAGGCCAATCCTCCAACGGGCGCACCGAGGAGCTCGAACTGGCCTGCCCGACACACAAATCCGTCAGGCAGGCCGCGCAAGTCTGGGCCGCAAGTCGGGCCAGGAAGGACAACCTCGGTCTTGGTAGGCTCCAGAACAAACTTAACCGAGGCCGCTGCGTCCTTCCTTCCTTTTTTCTTTCCTCCTCCCTCTCGGGGCTCGAATTCTTATTTTTATTGTGATCCCTGCTGGGGAGGCCAGAGAAACTGAGTTGCACTATAAAATCCAGGATTTTGTTTTTCTTGTTGATCCTCATTTATTCTATTGATCCTTATTTGTGGTTGTCTCTCTCTCCCGTGCCATCCAGAGGGTCTTGCGCAGCAAGGGCACGCTAGACATGTGAAACCAGCTGAGTCCGTCAAGCATCCCGCAAGCACCCGATGACGCTCACAACAATGCCATCATACGCCCAGCCCACTCGGGAGGACAACAATTCATCTCTACAACGGTTTTGTTGATCCTTATTTGTTTTTTAAACCCCTCTCCCACCGGGGCGCCTGCTACAAGTAGTACATATTGAAGAACGTCCTAAACATAACCCGGGCGCATATGCACAAAGGACATACCTAACCACATGAACATGTTCATCAACTCACCATACACGCATGCCTCCGTACAAAAATACACTATGAGGCTGCAATCCACTTTGTCCTGACCATGTCTTTGTCGAAAGAAGCTGCGACACTCCAAATTGGCTGACACTCCAGAACTGGCTGCAAACTGGATTCCGCTCTGCACAAGCAGGTACGCAAAGGTAATCAGCCCTCGCTTCCACTGACTCGCCGTAGCTTCGTTGGACCGGATAAGCAAGTCATCTCCGGCCCCTCGGCTCTAATGACTGCAAAAGCTTCCACAAGCTGAGTACATACGCTTTTTACCCTGGTCCTAGCGAAAGGAAATAAATCTTACAGACATGTCCAAAAGCCCTTAGCTTAGAATCAGGGTGTACACGCACACGCACACAATTTGGTTCGCCACTGCATTGGTAGCATGCACTACAAGTATCAGTGGTTGCAAACCTGAACAAGCGGGAGCAAAGGCCAGTGGAAAACTGCCTGTTCGGGCGGGCCCGCGAAGAATGTAAAAAAATGCGTGTTGAGCCACCAAATCGCTTGCACTTGTCGAAGTCTTAGCCAAACCTTTAAATGCCGTGCAAACATGAGGGCAGAACACCGCTACCATTTTCACAACAAGTGTCAAAACAAAGCTTCGGCATTAGCAGACAGACGACTGGATGCCATGCACAACAATGTTCGCGGAAATTGAGCCGAGCGTTTTCGTAAGTAGAGATTATGAGAATGGCTTGTTGTACTCAGTTCTTCGGGGCATCCAAAAAACCCTGGCGACACATGCCAAATGAAGGCCTTCGGCTTGCGATAAGCCCAAGCTCAAGAAAGGCATAACGTCCGACCAAAAGGTTGCCACCGGCTCACCTTAGGGCACGCGCGCTTGAGAGAAGCCACGCTGCCATCTGCAAACTTGAAACATAGCTGTATTACCCTTGCAGTCCGCTTGACCTACTAGCTGCCAATAACACCATAGACCAAGATGACTCTGAACATCAAAAATGCAACAAGTCACTGGAGGCTCTTTGCTGCTTGGCAAGCTGTTCTCGGTTCCTGGCTCTTGAGTGCAGCCTCGCGTGCTTGCAAAGCAAGGACAGTCAACTGCAGTTTATTTTCCTGCTCACATGTCCGATTTCCAATCATTGCCCAACAAACAAATTTCACGCAACAGTGCCCGAACACATATCAAAGTCAAGTTCTCGTGAAGGCCCAGAAGCACTTGTCATGGGGATGAGCGGGTGATGGTGTTTGCTAGCCATCCCAATCTTGTGCCCCGGACGTTCCCCATGTTAAAGTTCCAAGTGTTTGACAGGCCAATGCGGCGATGCTGGATCCAAGAAAGACTCCAAGAAGTACTACTGCGGTCGAGCAGCTCAAAAGGTAAGCCAACGGCATCGCCTATAGCAGTCCCCAGAAGCCCCATCAGTGCCGATTTCTGCTGGGGCTTCAGCTTCAGGCATTCCTGAAGCAAATCCTGGCAGCTTGGAAGTCTGCCTTTGGCATGTTCTCTGCATGGTAGTCAAACATGCCTGCCTGCAAGGCAGGTTCGGAGCTGCCAAACTCCAGCTCAGGGGGTGATCTGGGAGAGGAGTTGCCCATGGCCTTTCTTACTGTACGCCAGGAGCAGATGCCACAGGTGTGTATAAGTATAATGCGTGCCAATCTAGTGGCAAAATTCCACACTGCCAACCCACTGAATGTGCTGGATGGATGTTTGCAGACTGTGTCCTCCCATGCAGCCGTACAACCCTCCTGTGCCGGTGGAGGACCTGTTGTGTGAAGAACCGTGCTGCCTACTCCAGCCCAACTGTTTCCTGTTAGCACCGTGCGGCCAAAGAATCTAGAGACGTGTTGGGCCTTGCAAAGTTGGAGCACGAATTTCTTTCAAGTTGCACACTCAGCCTGCATGCCAACTTGTTGCTGTTTCCCAACAAAATCATCCTTGAGCCGAAGGACATACACGGTTCCTGCAAGGGGCTGTAATTCAAACTCACCAGCACTGCGCTTGCTCTGAAAGACTCCTCGCTGCCTTGCCCAAAACCTATCATACAGCACCTGAACATCTGCCAATGACCAAGTAATGGGTAACCTTGCCGCTGAGCAAGGGCCTCACATCCAAACAACGTTTCCCTCTTGAAGCCCTGGCATTCCCTGCCTTGCCTGGCTGGCAGTAGTTGTCTGGAAGCTGTCCTTCGCTTCGGAAACTTTGGGGCTTGCTGTCCTGCTACGACGTGTATCCAGAGCAAGCTCCTTTTGTGCTCCCTGCGGCCACCGTCGAAAGTCCACAGCTTCCCCTTAGGCATGAATCCAGAGTCACAAATACTCCGAGCTTTCATGATTTGACAGTGGCGTCCTAGCGCCGGAGGCTGAAATTGCAAAGCAGCTCCCTCGTGCCATTGCTCTTGAATGCTGTTCTCCTTTTGTCGGGGGAGTTTGGACCTGCTGTCTCCCGTCATCTTCCTGTCATTCTGCCCGCGTTCTTCTTTATCTTCTGGTCTCTTCGCTCCGCAAGGCGCTAGAGCAATGCTCTCTTTTGCTATCGTTCTTCCTTCTCCGTCGTGCTCCTATTTACAAAGCTAACTACTTGCCTTTAGAAAGCCCTTCTAGCAATTTCAGCTGCCACCTGTCTCTTCCTGCAAGCACATTTCTCCAGAAGGGGATTCGCCGGACACAAGAAGCACCAACAGGCAACACTACAAGAATCAGATACTGCCAACCTGATGAGATACCACTGAGTGATTTCACCTCCCTGTGTTCGCATTTGAGTGTTGGCATCAGGCGGAAAGGAAGGTTGGCATTGCCCCGGTTGCCTGCTTAAATCTCTTCCCATGTCTCCCACGTCTGGGAATGCGGGCCCCTTCCTGAGACACTGGGTCTGCCAGTTCGATTGTGCTAGTTGCCGCACTTTCTAGAGTGCCTCAGTTTTCCCACGCCCTACTTGCCCCCCGACTGCTTTCATTCACCTGTGCATCTTGCCAAGCTTGCGTGGCCAGTTGAGTTGCAGCAAATAGAGTAGAGCAAGTCGCGCTAAGCTCCTTGAGGCATCCCTTAAGCTTCCGCCTCAATCAACCCTGGGGAACGGCCATTAAGTCCCTTCCAAGCAAGGCAGGCAGTTGATCCAAGAGTCCCCGTCCGGCGCCTTAGCATCCAAAAAAACTAAACCATCATTGAATTGCCCCCGTGCAGCTTGAGAGAGAGCAGGTTTCAAAAAGTTCTGCAACTTCTGGCTTTCGTTCTACGCAAGTCTAACTTAATGAACCTAGTGAGTGAGGCACACAGCTAGTGGGGCAAGTGCAGAAAGTGGGGAGACTGAGGTACGTGGGGCAGGTTGAATATGCGCGTGCTTCTTCCAGCCATCGCCAGTACATGGTTCGGCTTCTGGTCACCATAAAACAAGCAACCCAATGTTAGGGAAGCAGTGCGGCATGACTAGGCAGGCCCGGCGCTTTCACATGTCATTTTCTGAAGACATTTCAGGATCCCTGAGGACATAGAAAACCTTACTTCGCCAATGCTTTCATCAGTTTCTCTGCAAAGCCAAGACTACATGCTTCTATAAGTTCCATGATTTTCAGGAAATCTCAAGCTCGGGCTCCTATCCCTGGCTTCTAAACCTTCACGGAAATCATCGAAGAGACAGTATCCATACAACCGTTTTCATCATTTTCTTGAGAGCCAGAAGGCATTTGCAGAAGCATGAGTTTCCAGAGCTATGATGGTGTTCAATGAATTTGAGGCTTTGGCTCCTGTACATGGTTTGAAGACCTTCGCAATCGGAGAACCCGGCTTCAGCAGCAGTCTCCTAGAATAAGGCATACTCATCCCGGCTCTTCTTTTTTCTCACGTGCAGACTGAAAAAGTCTTTGCACAAAATCCTCTTGGTTATAGTTATGTGGAGTAGTGAAACTTGAGGATAGCCGCTGCTACGTATACATTAAACAGTTGATTGCTTTGTAGGATCTTTGTATAAATGCTGGGAAGCACGATATATGGGCGATATGCGTGCCATGAGACAAGGAAAGGAAGCATTGAATGTCTTTGGATGTGGGAATGAAGGCTCTGTATCATCATAGTTATCCAGTAATATGATGCAACTCAGCAACAAGGGTAGAGGTACAAGTACAAGCTTGGCCTCAGTCAATCCTTCAAGGAGGGCATCGGTAATGACTCTTGGTGGTCCTTTCTCCACTGGCGTTCATTGGTTATTTCGGTGATGGTTATAGCGATCTTGCTTTCAGGGCTCTCGCTTTGAAGCAAAAAATCCTTGTCTAGTCTGAAAAACTCTCGCAATGCTCAGTAGACAGAAGGGCGCGAGCAAGCAAGAACGTGTTTCTAGTGGTGCTGAAACTAGACAGCAGACCTTCCGCAAACGCTTGTGACAGCGACAAGTCCCCCGGGCTGTCGTGAAGGCTTTTGTTAAGCCATTATCCAAATGATATATTTCTAATGGAGCTTAGATACTCAAGAATATACGCAAGCTTAGGCTACCAGCAACGCCTCTACTGTATGAAGTGCATACTATGAGAGGTTCTATTGAAGCGCCTGTTAATGCTTCCACTGGAGCTTCATTCAGGCAGTTCTTTGAGGCTTTCTCAAAAAGCTTCCACTAACCAGAGCTTCTGTTCTAGCAGCCGTTGAAGCCACCATCAAAACTGTTCTTCAAGCGTCTCGTCAAGCTTCTAGCAGTGCTGAAAGTTGCAGCTACTATCATTAATTCTTTGAATAAAGCTTTCACTTCAAGATTCTGCCAGAGCTTCTGTCAGAGCACTGGCTGACCACAGCGCTTCCATCAAAGCTTGCTATAACGCTTAGATCAAATGCTTCTCTTACGGCTTCTGTTAAAACTTTCTTTCTGGCTTCTCTTAAAGCTGTGGTTAAGGTTTTCACTAGAGCTTCACTCAAATGTCTATGGAAGCAGAATGTCTGTCATCAGAAACAATGATGGCGACCCCGCCTCACTCATGCAATCCCGGTCACTGTTGACCTTTTGAAACACCACCACAATGGGAAGTCCAAAGATGACCGTTGTTACGAGGAGGGCGATCATGACCTCCACGATCCCGGTGACGTGACATGTGAGAAAGAGACGCCGTCTACGAGGAAGGCAACCCTGACCCCGCGATCCCCATGACTGCTGACGCTGTGATGTTGTCACGTCGCGAAGGGAAGATGTCTCCGGGACAAAAAACGAACCACTCTTGCCGGCCCTGCCTATATCGCTTGCTTCCTACCAATCTGACGGTCTCCCGCCAGCAAACATTGCAATCAACAAGGATGTCCAGGGATTAGTCCTTCACACGTTCTTACGCAGCATGTCCAGGCCAGTGCAATTGAGGACCACACAACCCAAACACGCAAGCACTTGCCTGCAAACAAACTACGCAGGAACATATGTACTGCCAAACCCCGGAACACCCATGCCTTCGCCACACTCTCTGATGCTCTCTCTGGAAATAGGTTCGCGCCCCAAAAATTTGCTGGCGCAGTTTCCAAGTGACCCGAATCGAACCCAGTGCGGATAGCAACAGCCTCCGAAACCCGGAAGATAAGCAGCATGCAGGATGGAAAAAGGCATTCAGGAAGCCGGCCCAAACAGTCCGGATGGACAAAATCTAACCTGCAAAAAGTTGAGATCCAAAACATTCCAAAAACCTGGAAAATTACATAGAAGCGAACCCCATTAGCCGCAGACAGCTGGACAATCTGCACAAAATTCGGATCCCATCGAGCAGAATCAAATCTAGATGAGAACCAAATACCGGGGTCTAGACATACATGAACATGCACAAGTACGGAAACACAGGCACACAGGTCCAATTGCCAGCAACCAATTACTGCATCTTCACTACATAAACGACGTACCCGTCTCACCCTTCATCGCATGCTTCTAGGAGTCTTGAATGCGGTTCACTGACTAAGCAGCCGCCTGACGACCACACGACACCACATCACCACAACTATCACAACCACGACCTACTAGCTCGTGCGCATCAAAATGAACAAAGCAAATAATCTAGCTGCAAAACAAGCCAAGGGGGAGCTGGGATGAATGCGAGCGCGCGCTGCATCAGCTTCATGCTGGTGCTGAGCCTTGCCAAGCGAAAAGCCAAAGCAAGCAGCACGCCCGGCTCAGCAAATTTCATAGTCGGCATCCTGTAGCATTTCTTCAACAGCTCACGGTTGCAAATCCATGTGCCTCGACGGCTTGTTCACGGAGATAAGCGACTGCCCTTTCACGCTCGATGTCTCCTCGCTTGCGGTAAGCCTTCACAAGCCACATCAGGACATGAACAACGGCGTCCGGGGGTGAGGGATCAAAAAGATCAAATAAGGACCAAAAACAAAATCGATGATAAAACAAAAAGATAGATACAAAAAACAAATCATTCAAAGGTGAGCAAGCCCCACGCGAGAGCCATGAAAAAAGAATGAAACTCATTAAAAATGATGAAATGATAAGAAAGAAAAGAAAGATGACGAGAAATGAAAGAAAAACGGTGAAAATGATGAAGCCGTCTAGAAAATGATGAACCATGGTAGAAAATGATGATGCATGATAGCAAATGATGAAAAATGGTAGAAAGTGATGATACATGATAGTAGAATGATGAACATGATAATGGGATGATGAAACATGATAAGAAATGATGAAACATGGTAGAAAATGATGCAACATGACCGTAAAATGATGAAACACGGAAGGAATATGATGAAACATGATAGAAGTGATGCAACATGAAAGAAAATTATGAAAAAACACTTTATAAAAACAAAGCCGATGATGAAAAAGAATCAAAATGAGGATCCAAAAAATCAAAATGTTCAAATGTGAGCGAGCCCCACGCGAGAGCGATAAACAAATTATGAAGAATCATATAATAATGAAAATGATAGAAACATATCGAAAATGATGAAAATAATGAAAATGGTAGAAAATGACCAATGATGATTAATGATGAACATGATGAAACATGATGAAAATCTTCCGAAGGTTACAGAAGATGATGAGAAGTGATGAAGCACTGAAATGATATTAAAAAATGAGCAAGATGAAATGTCATAAACGATAATGAAGCTGATGAACGTGCTGAAGCATGATAATTATTACAAATTATGCAGATGATAGAGAAATCATGGGAAATTGAAAAAATGAAAATGTCAGAAACATGGAGCATGATGGACAATCATAAACAATGGTGATCAATAGTGAAACATGATGAAACATGTTTATTCAACATGATGAAAATAGAGAATATGAGGGAAAATGATGGAAACCATGAAATACTGAGATATTGAAAAAAGATAGAAAATGATGAAAAAGAATGAAAATGACAGAAAATGATGAAAAATGATGAATGATGAAACATGATAGAACATGATGATGCCTAATAGAAAATGATGAAACTGATGAAAATGAAAGAGACATGTTTAGAATGCATGAAAACAATGAAAATCGATATAGGAAATGATAGAAAACTGATGAAATGGAAAGTGATGAAAATGATGACACATAATGAAAACGACAGAGATAATGACAAACAACATGATGAACAATAATGAAAATGATGACAAATAATGAGAACGATAGGAAGATAATGACAAACAACATGAAGAAAATGATGAAAATGATGAACACGCTGAAAATGATGAAAATGTTAAAAATGATAAACATTATAAAAATAATGAAAAATTAAACACACCAAAAATGATGTCAAAACCACATTAAGCATTGATGTAATCAAAAAGCAGGCATGGGTGTCGGGGGGGGCACAGCCCCCCCTATTTGGAAACAAAATGAACTGCACAAATCTCCGTTATGGTGAAACGATACTTTTTCGTGACAGCAATGGTTTTCGGGGAGGGTCGAAGCCTCCAGGATCGCGGCCTCTAGCCGAGGCCCCGGGCACAGTGATGGAATATGATGATACAGGTCGACATCTGCTCCTTCCTTTCTTCCTTCTCCTTTTTTTTTACTTCATTCCTTTTCCTTCCTTCCTTCCTGAGACAGGATTTTCCTTCAATTCCTCTACACAGAATATTTCGATTTTTGTTTGATCCTTCCTTCCTTGCTTCCTGACATAGGATTCCCCCTTGATTTCCTCTGAAACAGAATACTTTGTTTTTTGTTGATCCTTATTTGATTTTATGATGATCCTTATGTGATTTCTTATTGATCCTTATTTATTGATTTGTTTGATCCACATCCCGTGCCCTGCCATGTCTCAGAGGAAACGAAGGGCACGGCCTCAGAATGCCCGGAACTCTGTGCCTGCTTCATAATCTCAAGCGCAGGAACACGAGGAGAATTGAAAGCGCAGCGGACCTTTGGTAGAGAAGTCGCCAATGAAGATCGTACAACCGGCACTGACAAATGCAAAGGCAGCTCCTTCACTGGATTTTAGGCAAGGAAATCACTTGCACTTATGGATGCATGCGTCTTGGGCAGGTTTCAGACGTGCTTACGGAACGCATTCAACAAGAAGCATGCCTCGCCGACAGGCAGCTACTTACACTTCTAGGGTTGACTGGAAGGTGCAGCGAAGAGCTCTTTTTTGCCCTTCCGCACTCGCTGCTTCATGGATGTGGGAACTGCGGATGTCAAGCTTACCTCAGGAAGATGCAGCACAGTCGCTCTTGTACCCACACCGTTATGGGTGCGACCTAACACATGCCTTTTTCAGACAAGTCTCAATACCAGCCGCGCTGCTGATGGCCACCCTTTGAGCAAAAGAAAATCTGTGCAGCACTGGTATGCGTCTCCAGCAAAACATCAAAATCTTGTGTGGCATGCTGGACTCGCCGACTTGAGGCATGTCGCCTCCGGCAACGCCCGTCTCCAGACAGATGAACACCACTTGCATGCTCATGGCCAAGCACGCGCGAAAGCAGCCGCATGAAAACCACTGGTGGCTTCCAGGAAAATTTCATGGTGCTTTACGCATTCTCTAACGGCCCTGCCTTTGACTCACTTTCAACGACTCTCACGCAACCCTCTTGCCTGCCAAGGTGGTCCTGTACACGTCTTTCACTCTTTGTTTGGGGGCAGGTAGTGGCCATGCTGAATATGTCCCATGGGTTGATACCCTCTTGTCATTGAACAACAAAAGCTTGCTCATCTTTGCGAAGTGCTTCCGCGTCTACTGAAAGGCCCATGTTCGGCAAAAACAATCTTTAATGCCCTTCCTGGGCAAGGAAGGAGCAAGAAAAAAACAATGGATCCTCTGCAGCGCCAGTTGTTTTTTCAAGGTTGGGAATTTGGAAAATTGTGAATTCCAAGCACCAGTATCTTGCTAATGATTGCTAATGGAGCTGACATTGCCAAAATCTACGCGTCTTGACCAAATGCGAAAAATGTGATGCATTCCTACAGCCCAAACCTCCAACCTCGCGACGGCTGTTTATGTCTCTTGGCGCAGCAAAACCAGGGCCACATCATGAGATCACAGCTAGAGCAGCATTCTGGACACCGTCTGAAATGAGGTAAGCCACAATAAAAGGCATCACGAGGCATGATCAGCGGAACCAACCAGCAATGATTAAGTGACGCTAAGAAGCAGGATCTCTGACTCTGCGCTGTCCGAAGGCTTGAACTCCTTGGCCGCGGCATCTGTCAAAGGCACCTTGCTGCTCTCCTTGACGGTGTCGTCCTGACCCAGCTTTATCTCCAATTGGCAGCTCTCGGTCTCCCAAGCACGGTACCGAGCCAGCAAGTTGTTCTGGTACGCCTTGAACCTGAACAGTCACTTTGCACAAGGCGAAAAGGAGTCTTTTCTCAAGTCAGTACGAGATAAAGATGATAGAAGAAAACTGATGAAACGCGACGCAGTCACTTTCAAGGCAGCCCCTCACATGCGAGGGCCAATTTGCCACTTTTGACTTCGTCGTCTTACTGTTGCCCACTCAGATGAGCAGCGCAAAATGTTCTAGCAACAAGGTCCCCGCAATTTATAAACTACTTGTGAGCTTACTGTACGCGCATGAGCTTTCCGGCGCTTACGCTGCACTCATTCCACCAGAAAAGCTATGCAAACTTGCACAAAACGAGCTGTAGCGGTATGAAGCTGAAAACCATATGCCTTCAAGGCATGGCTTCAGCAACCTCAGCACGAAACTATGCACAACCTGCACACAACACAAACTTGCGCGAGCTTACGCGACCCCAACGGCATGCAGGAGAACACCCTCGCGGAATCTGCTCTGCGGCGCTTGCATTTAAGCCTCCACATTGCACTTTTGCTTCGCCGCGCGGACTCTAACACGAGACTGACACGCACACGGACACACAAACACGCAAACGCACGCACGCACGCACGCACGCACGCACACACACGCACACACACACACACACACACACTTTTCCGCAGCAGCCATCACACCAAGTGGCAAGTGCTCCCTGAAGGCTCTGCACTCGGCTTCGGTTTTCTCACTCGGCTGAGGATCGGCAGGTTCGTCTGGGAATGGTGCATCTGTTAGATCTGCACCAGGCACGCACCAACTCTGGAAAACCGACTCGTCGTTCCTGACTCCAGAGAATGTTCGTTGCCGGATCAGTGGCTGCTGCCGAAAGGAAGCAACGCCATCTGACCAGATTGATATGGTGCCTGTGGTAGCTTGGCACGTCCCACCACATGATAGCAAGCAGTCATAGCCCTTTCTGTCAGGACGAAGCCTGACCAGGCGGCCGTGCAGGAAGTTGTAAAACGATCCATCAGCAGGCAAGCACAAATTGTTTTGGTCAGCCCAGACAAGACCAATGTGAGCGGTTCGCACCATTGGGGTGAAGCTGCGCAAGGGCGCAGTGGGAGTCTGGCAGCTCCAGAGTACAACATACCCTCCCGCAAAACCGGCGGCCAGTAGCTCAAGTTCCTGCGATGGGCACCAGGCTAAGGACATCACAGTCTCTGCGTCTAGAAGCATAGGTTTCAGAACATCAGAAGGCCCCTGTGGCAACGGAGATCCGGACGTTAACCGCCACAGTAGCACAACTGATCGCTCACACCCCCCAGCAACAATGCAGCTGTGTTTGTCTGCAGTGCTTTCGCGAGCAGCTGCGCATTGCACATATCTCTGCCAGGCATCTGCGGGTTCGACCCCTACAGGTGACGTTCTTGCCCGCCATGCAGGTCCAAACCGGGCGAACAAGCGCGTGCGACTGATGGCCCTCTCTTGAAATGCGGCGGTGGGCAGGCTGTATAAGAGAAGCTCCCCAGTGGATAGCGTCGCCAACAGCAAGCCCAGCCTTTCCCTTGTGCGTTTGGAGGGAAGCCACTGCAAGCCACGCACACTGGCCGCATCATGCACAATTCCAAGTCGCAGATACGCTGACTTCCCTGAGCTGTTCATGTCAACACGCCAGAAATGCGTGGCAGAGGTGCCTGGCACGGGACCTTCCGCTGCTACAGAGGGTCCAGCGCGGCTGTTGACTGCAAGTGCCAAAACGGCAACATCATCAGGAGGTGCCCACGCCGCGGCAGAAACATAAGAGCCAGCATTAATTGCCGAAAGCTTCTCACCAGGCTTAACTCTCCAGGTAGGAGAAGCACAGCCAATCGGAACCTCAACGCTGTTTGATGCAACAGTAAGAGGACAAGGTGGCACTGCATCCGGAAGTAGCTCTGCCAGGTCATCGTTCGAAGCAGCTGCGTTCTTGAATTCACAGATGACGTCCGCAGCATGGATCTCTGGCAAGATGACATGCAGGAGCTCTGTAGCCTGCAAGGTTTGGCGGGGGTCAGGCCTGCGTGACCGCCCACCAACCCTAGGTCGCCACTTCTGGCTCGCCTTTCGAGCTACCGATTTGATTTTGCTCTTAGGAGGCATCTGCCAGGATGTAACAGCTTGGAGGTCAAGCCAAGTCCAGCCTTCACACGCCACAGAATGAGGTTCAAACCCGATTGCTGTCAGCTTTCGCCGGGCAGAAGGGACGGCTTGAAGAGCCAATGCTGCAGCATGCTGGTGAAATCCTGCCTAGCACCTAATCGCATAAGTGCTGCAGCATCTCTGTGCTAATACTCAAATTTGCAAAGGTGGGGAAAACTCAAGTATGGCAAGTGCGCACATGTCACTTGAGTCCTTTGCCGGTGCATCTGCCAGCTCTGCAGGCTCTGCAGCCTGTATCAAGGCCGAAGCGATGTTATCCACCTCGCACTTGGCCTGTCACAAAAATGATGGAGAGCTGGCAAAGGACTGACTATATGCAGTCACGAGGCTTTTTTTTGCAATATTTAGTATGTCGTGCTCCGCGCAGCCGTCTGATAGCTTGTTGCACGATAAGCGCTGGGTGATATCCAGACCATTCCACACCACCTTCCAGAGTGGCTGAGTACCATTTGCCAGCCGGCGCTCCTGAGCACAATGTGTCGAATCATCCATGCAGAAGCTAGCCAGGATGTATGACGTATGCGTGGAGCGGAAGAAAAATAGACAGAACGAAAAAGTACTACAACCTGCCAGACACTAACACCAAGACCGAGGACCACGGCGGGCGCGCCATCAATACGTCTTCGCACGCCTCGCGTCCCAACAGCTGCACGAGGGTTGCAGTAATGTCAATGCCAGAGACACTCAAGATCGAGAAGCTGCCGCTATGTCTGTTTTTCGCCTTCTCCAAATATCTGGCTATAGGCAGCGATGAAGACGACAGCGCTTGGCACAGGCGGGCTTCGCCGTCAGCAACAAGTTCTGCTGCTGCCTTCGGCGTCATGCAAGCATCAGCAGCGCAGGGCAAAGTACCATGGTTGCACCATCTGGACAAGATGTCGCTTCCAGACTGTGCATCTTCTAGTGCGGCTACGGCCTGCCCTCCAAGGAGTACGAGAGTCTCCGAGCCAGCACGTGTTGTGATGGACACCGTGGCACCATCAGCCACAGTTGAAAATGACGCAGGTCCAGCAAGCAGTGGCAAGAGGATTCCAACCGCGGTTGCCAGGGAAGGCTTTGTATCCACGCTTAACACGTCCAGTGCAGCTTGTGGGAGTGCTTCGCCGTAGCGCCCAGCAAGTTGTCTTCCAACACGCACGGCCTGTTTGAAGCCATCTGATGTCAGCTGGTTTGGCGCACAACTTCTTCCGGCCCACGGCTCGTCCTCATCGCCTGCATCGCGTGCAAGATCAGGCCTGAGCAACTCAGGCTCGAATGATCGGTCTAGGGCACTGCCATTTTCAGCCGCTGCTTGGAAGTGGACCTGCCGGTTTAGCTGCCAGTGTCGCGGTAGATCGGTTGGGCGGCAATCCCATGTTGAGGGTGGTCTCGGATCTTGCGGCCAATTGTGGGAAGCGCTCGTCTCTCCATGACTGGCCAAAATTATGGCGCTGTGAAGCGTGTCCGCACTGTGTTGGTCTGCTGCCTCTTCAGCAATTGCCATATCTGCCAAGCAGTGCCTCGAGAAACGGTTCAGTCGTGAATCCTCCAACAGCAGTGCATAGTCCGAATTGCTTGGCACCTTCAGGCAAACGAGGCAATATCATGTGGCTTGATGAATTGATGCGCATGAATTCACCGGCAACAATATCACCTGGGGGCTGAAGCCTCCGTCAACCACAACACCTCCAGAGCGCCCAACAGCACGGCCGCACTGAAGCTGAATAGCAGGATCGCGCAAGCTGACCTTCGTTGGGGCAATGACGTGCTTTGTTGTCAGGTGAGGAAACACACAACCGCAAAGGTGCTTCGGTGAGAACTTGAAACACAATAATAAGCTGAACAAAGGATCATCCACAAAAGCGGCTGGCACAATTCACTGAAGGGCTCCAGCTAACCAAGTGTCCTCTTCTGAGCCATGTTCAAGCCAGCTTAGCCCTGAATCTTTTGCAAGTCAGACTTAAGTCAATGACAGCTGTCTTGGATGTTTATGATAGATCGTGCCGAACCAGTGGCTGGAAGTTCCCAGCATGCTTACTCATGCCTGGTTATCCTGACAAGCGGATGTTGGAGCTGAATCAGCCATGGTGCTGTTTCGATGACTGCAGCAACATATGCAAACCCATCGCCACTGCGCCAAGCCCCTGCTAGTGGTGTCAACACTTCAACTTTTTTGCTCCTGGCTTGGCGCTGGACAGCATTTAGATGCTATCCGCTGGTCACTAGCTGAGTGAGCCACATGCCTGCAAGCCTTAGCCTTCCAAGGTGCTACAAATACCCTAAACACTCTGTCAAGACACGGCAATCCGCTCAAGCTTGCACATCAGAGAATGCCTTTCCAGCAAGCCCACTCTGGCCTCCTCCAGTAGCGGAGCTAGCGCTTGGATAAGTGCCTTACTTCAAGGCGGCATCCCGTGGCGTCTCCCACGCATTTGGTTTACAACCAGCGCCGCGTTGCTACCCAAAAACCCTGAGCTCTGAGAGGACTCCAAACCCCTCATTCATTTTCCTTGTGCTCAGGCGTGCTCGCAATGTGCTGTTGCACGTCCTTTGGAGCAAGTAGGTAGTGAAACACAATGTCTCAAGCTTTTCGGCCTCCTAAAGCCCTACAGTCTGCCTACAGTCTGCCTACTCAGCTCAAATATGCTTCAGGGAATTTCCACCAGCTCCTTCCACACTTGGCGGCAAGAGCATATGAACGGCAAGGCTCTTTGACAAGCTGCAACCCCCCACCAGATCCTTTGAGAGCCAGATCCGCAAAGCAGGTCATCCAATCTTTCAAATGTCTCCTGGAGCACCACCGGACAAACTCAGGAACATCCTGGTACGCTCTAGATAAGTCAGTCCGTGCAACACCCAACGAGGCAACTAAGCCACCCTTGACACACTTGTCCAATTTAAGGAGTCACTCGTGTGGTCAGATGCCAAGCGTCGGATCAGCCAGCTGCAGCACCAACCTTGCTGCGGCTGCAGAAAATCAAAAAGCCACCCCCCCGCATCAAGGAGTTAGTTTCAATTTGTTTGCCGTTGGTTTGCCTTTGTCCTGTCTTTGCACCGCGTTGCTAGCTGCTTCTGTCTTACGTGGAGGTAGGAGGAGCCGCAGCAGCAGCAGCAGCAGCACCACCACCACCACCACCACCACCAGCACCAGCACCAGCACCAGCACCAGCACCAGCACCAGCACAAGTAAGGGCAATGCCGCCTGAACCCGTCTGAACCAGTACTCGAAGCTGGCACAACAATGCGAAATTCACTGTAGACCAGACAGCAGTCTCTGAGCTTGAAGCTTCTGGAGAGAGCAGATATGCCAACGACCATCCGGCAGCAAAAGGATGATCTCAAGCCTGGCAGCAACGACCACAACGAACGGAAAAGTCTCCAAGGCAAACCTAGGATCGTAGAGCTTTCACAAGACAACCAACCCATCTCTGACCTTCGACAAGGTTCTCAATGAATATCAACCTTTTCAGCCTGAAGGAGTACGGAACCGCCTTGAAGCCTGGTCGTCTCGTCGCGGTAGGGCTTCAAGCGAAAACCTTCAAAGAGAATGGACCCAATTGCTGGCAGTTGTTCGCCGGCTGACGCAACCGGCCCCATGAAGCTCTACATGCAGCGTAGTCGGCAATGCTCTGCCAGGATTTACGTCCGCCAACTGAGCATCACCGGTGTACACGAAAGCGAAGGGGCAGGTGACCTCTGAGACAGGAAGCATCCAGAGACCCTTTCTCACCTTTTTGGGGACATCGTGCCATTTATCAGGCGTGAGGCGTGAAGAGAAACGCTGTCAAATCTCAGATTACGGTCCCGCTCTGCTTCATCCAAACCCATCATACAGGGAAAGACTCGCGCAAATCTACTGATTCTGGGAAGTGCCCGCCACCTGGTCAAAGGCCAAGAACAGAAGCGGGCCGCATAAAGAAATCCAAACCTGAGATGCTGGGCATGCTCTGAATAGCTGCAAGCTTTGCAGTGGGGTTCAGAAGCACTTTTGAATGCCGAGAGCATAAACTCCTTCGTCGGCTGCAGATGGCTGCAGCGGTTTCAAGCAAGAATGCTGCAACATGGGTGAGATGGATGGCTGTTAGATGCCGTTAGTACTTAGTACTGACTGCACAAAAAGTGTGCTGCAAGGCTTCCATGATATCCCCGTGGCAATATCCAAGGGACGGCCATCAGGTGAGCTCATGTTGTTACAAGATCTTGCAAGTCGGCGCCTCCAAAACATACGCGAATCATGATGAAAATGGCTTCGTCAGTCGGGTTTCGCTTAAATGTCAGATTGCTACTGTCGAAACATGTTGCAATATGTCGCAATTGTTATACCTTGTAAGGTCATGTGCACTAAGAATACGACAGCATTCTCATGGTCGGTTCTCCTATATGGTTGGGAACAAAAGGATGACCTTCATGCAACATATGCAACTTACGATCTTGAACTGCTGTGCCCACGAAAATGCAACCTCACACGTTCTTACGCAGCAGTCATGATGCAAATGTCGCACAGCTACTTTTGCATTGGTCGCACATGCTGAAAGGCACGAGTCCCCCACCCCCGGGCCGGCGGGCGGGAGAAGTAGAGCTAGGCTATAATACAATCAAAGCAGGCCAGTGCAATTCTGGGCCGCACAATCCCACACACACACAGACACACACACAGACACACACACACAGACACAAGAGCACTGCCCGCATACAAACTACACGGGACATGTTAACTTTAAGTACTGCATAAGCTGCGTATACATGTAAGAGTTGGATGTGCGGCCAATCCCAGCCCAAGCCGGAACACCCGCCACAGTTTGGCATCTTGCGTGGATGCACAATCGTGACTGAGCACCCGGCTGCCCCTCTCATACACGTCGTAAATGTGACATTTCGGATCCCCCCTACTGTACTTGCAGTCTGTTCGAGTCTTTGAATTGCTGGGCATCGCACGCCTAAAGACTCACACCCAAAAGCGTAAGCAGGGATGGCCCTTACCCTTTAATACATCTTGCGGGCACTTCTAAGACATTCTTACAAGGCAACGGCCACCAGTGTGTAGCACGGATGGTCCATTCGACACGGTAATCGCAGGAGGAATGCGCTCGAATCCATGCGCTGCGCCATTTACCAAAAAAAAAACCAGCCATAGCTCTGATGCGGGCAGCATCTGAAGAGAAGTTCATCCCTTCTGCATCTTGAGCACACACGGCCTGGCGTGGGCCCCTTTCAAACGAGATGAGCTCGTAAGAAGCCGCACTCTCCAAAGAACATCAAAGCACACACAGGCGACCGACCGCGTCTGCACCTGCCTTGACGGCGTGGCTTATGGGCGCTGCTACAGCGCTCTGCCCGATAGGATCCCTTGCCGAAAAGGTGCCCTCGCCTCGGCGTTCGGAACGCAAAAAATTAAACGTGAAAGTTGAATTACCACAGCTATCGGATATGCACAATGTTCCAGGGTGGTAGTTCGACATAGTTCAAGCAAGCTTCACACATATCCAAGCGCTTTGTGGATGTGCTCCTGCTCCATGATTCCATGAGCTGTCTCGTCCACATGGGTCAGGAAATCATTGCCAAGCGTATACGCCCATCCCTCAACAGATGCCTTAGCATTGAATGCCAGGAATTTGCACAGCGAAGCTTCGCGCCATGAACATGAATGACTCAATGCCCAAGAGATGCCAAGCCATCGAAGAGTGTGTGTAAATCCTCATTGCTATTGGCATCAGGGCCTTGACACGTTTTGGAAAGATTCGGCACCAAGCGTACGGCGTACGGTGACCTATCAACGGTGGCATCTGAGATGCTCGGAGTTCCAATGTGCAGCGGCTCCCAGCTCCAGTTGCTGACCATCTGACACTTTGCACCGCTAAGCCATTGCATGCCGCTGAATTTGTTGCTTTGCGCTGCCATGCACAATCCATCTTAAGTCTCAAGCTCGGAACTCAGAGTCACAACCTGCGAACTTGCCTCGAAGATTGGTGTCAGCACCACCGCTGGGACAATCCTTCTCAACACTCAGCGACCGCGTAGCAATTTGATTCTTATACATGTGCAAAACCCGTCAAAACCATTGATCAACCACTGCAGCCGCTGTGTCTGATTGCCTCCTACTCGATGCATATCCTTGGCACCAGACGCGCCGCTTCATGATCTGATGGGTGCGCGATGGCGTCACAAAACATAAACTTATCCACTGGCCACCGGCACACCCACAGCCGACTTCAACAGAGAGAGCAAAAATTCTGACTTCTTCATCTTTCCCATGCCACGGAATGTTGAATGTGGCCATGGCCCAAGTGGTGAATGGTGACTCCAACTGCGTGATGTGCATCAACAGATCAGGAAAGCCAAGGAGCCACCCAATCCTGGAGCAGCACCCGCTCTGAGGCTGGCAAAGGAGCATAGCGATTCCAGTGCAGCATAATCGTCTCAGCTTTGGGTCAGATAGGACCTACTGGGCCGTACATGGCTCGTCAGCCTAACCAGTTTTTCGCTTGCTGGCAAAGTTCCGAAAAGAGAAGCTCATGTAGAACGTCCACCGCCAGGAGGTGACTTAGAAAGACAATCACGCATGTTTCTCCCCGACTCCTGCACAAACACCAAAAACAGGGTTCGTGCGCATCACGCATACACTGGTATGACGCCGCGGCTCCCACCAGGGCTATCTCAAATTGATTTGGGCACACAACTTCTGTGAATACAATGCAGAAAGCAGGCAGCCGAGATTCTTCCACAAAGCTGGTCCCGAAAGCTCCCGGCTGCTGCTGAACAGGGGAGCTTCCCTCCTCAGTGCTCTCAGGCGCCTAAACGAGCAAACCACTGAATCGATTATCCATGGCATGCCGGGGCTCAGTTGCCCAGCTCGTTGCGCTCGCAGGTGTTGGCGAACCCAAACCTTCCCGCTTGCAACCAGAATGCCCTTTGTCAAAAGTTTGACAGGTGAGCATTTTAGCACAACTTTGTAATGCCTGCTGCAGTTGCTACTACCCGTGAAAGCTGCTGCGGCAGGTGCTACCAGCCAGATCACTTCAAACGTGCCGTGGGCAGTCTATGTGGCTACAGCTTCTGCCTCTTTTGTATAAAGGCAGCAGGGCCTCAGCCAGGCTCCAGGTCACCCGATCCAAACGCCTTAGCCACTTCAGCACTATGTGCGATCTTGTGCCAAGACCTTCATGGCGAAAGTGAGTGAGGACCAAGCTAAGAGGACGAAATCATGGGACTCGCATCTTCTATCCGGGTCGCATTGCCAATTGCACTTGACCCCGGCATCCCTGATTCTGCCAGCTGCATTTACTTTCGATCTAAAATTGGTACAACCAAGTTTCTGCAAGTCTCGGGGAAGAACTATCTCAGTGAAGGCGAAACAAAGTGCCGCCATCACGCCAGTGTCCACGAAACCTCACACTGCAGCAATGCAGGATGTAGATGCCAGGACTGTTCATAAGGCACTGCTCTGCTGTAAGTGGCTCAAGTCGCCTCAAGTCACCTGAGAGCTGGCGCTCGGCTCCGCTTCGTAAAGAAACTGGCTCGCCGTTTGATACGTGCATGGCTCCATGCATGTCTAAATTTCAAAAAGCGTCATGCTGACGTCTGCGCATGCTGACAACGACACAAGGAAATGGGAGGGGGTACCTTTTGTGATGTCGAACACTGGCGGGTTTGGCAGACAGACTGGTCTGTCAAGTCAGCTTAAGCTTCAGAGACAGGAAAAACAGCGGCAGAAAGTGAGCGCTCCTTTTTCCCTAAGGTTAGGTCCAGTGGCAGATAAACTGGGTCCAACAGGACCTGCAGGCGAGGGGAAACTACAGGCAGGAGCAGGCTGCATCAACGGCCTGCAGTACAAAAGCACGACGAGGCGGCAATGCGGGCTGCTGCAGAGAGGGCAGAAGCATAGTAGCTTCAGTCCCACACACGAAAGTCCAAGGCAGAAGTCCAAGCAGGCAGAAGGGAGCATGCCTGAGACTGAACCCAGGAGAGAGGCACGAAAGGGCAGAGGCCTTAAGGCAAAGAGAGAAAGCCAAAAGTCCAGGTGGAGACACGGGATGGCAGGTGGGAAGTCGAAAACACCAACGCTGAGAGTAACTGGAGGCTGATGGCTGCCGGGACAGTCAAATGTGCCTGCAGTATCAGCCTTCTGTTGCGTCTACTGGCCAAACACACAGTTATACATGCACGACCGACTAAAAATGTACTGATGGGAAAAAAGTGTCGCAGTTCCTGACAGCTAGAAATCAATTTGCTCATCCGGGCAACAGTTTGGGGGAAGGTAAGCCCTCAAGAGGGGGCAAGCCCTTGCGGGGACCATCGTCTTCGTCTTCAACATCATCGGCGTCGTCCTAAGGAGCTATAAAAAGGCCTTCGGGGTAGAGCTGGGGAAAAGGGCGCCCTCACCATGACCACCAACTGGCACGCCGGCCCCAAGTGCGTCAAAGGGGCCCCCCCTCTGTCTCCCTGCAATGTAAAACCCTTAGAATTTGCAAGCAGTGGGTACACACGCATACACAACCCCGCAGCTGTGCAGATTTGTGTTCTCGCTGACATGTAACAGATGCTGATTACATTTATATCCCCGGCCAGATTCTGATACTGGCCTCACCCCTCCACTATAAAATGAGAGGAAACCATAAAAGTCCGCGTAAACTCAAAATCGGTGGCTATAAAATCGGGGGCGTCGTCGATTCGTAAGGGCCAGCAAAGCACCAAAAAGGGTTTCAAAATGGGGGGACTAGCCATTTCCAAAACTTGTTCCCGAATGCGTAGCAGAAGGGTTCCCGTTTTAAGGTTGGGGTCCAGGGGTCCGGAGGCGACGCGAGGGCGTTGCGTTTATGTTTGCCAAGCGTCCGCAAGCGTTCGCAAGCCTTCGCGAGTGTCGGAGAGTCTCGCGCATCGTCGGGAGTCGCAAACCCTCGCAAAACGCAGAACTGTCATCACTTGTTACGTTTCGCGTTCCAAAAGTGTCAGCAGTCACAAGGATTGGAAAGGTCGTGGTCGCGAAACGCAGAGCTGTCGTCACTTTTGGACTCGTCTCGCGTCTTCGCGTCTCAAAAGAGTCAACGGTCACAGGGATCGGGAAGGTCGTGGTCGCGAAACGCAGAACTGTCGTCACTGTTGGACTCGTCCCGCGTCTTCGCGTCTCAAAAGTGTCAACAGTCACACGGATCGGAGGGGTCGTGGTCGCGAAACGCAGAACTGTCGTCACTTTTGGACTCGTCTCGGGTCTTTGCGTCTCAAAAGTGTCAACAGTCACACGGATTGGAAAGGTCGTGGTCGCGAATCACAGAACTGTCGTCACTTTTAGACTCTTCTCGGGTCTTCGCGTCTCAAAAGCGTCAACGGTCACAGGGATCGGAGGGGTCGTGGTCGCGAAACGCAAAACTGTCGTCA
>CAJNIZ010005891.1:90252-104162 GCA_905231905.1 Symbiodinium pilosum | reverse complement strand
AGGTTGCACCTGGAGGTGATGAACAATAAATAAGCTCCTGAAAAACTTTCTGATCTGTGTAAAGGCACTTATTCGCGGCGGCGACCCCACTGCCCACGGAGAGGCCACTAGGCCTTAAAGGTGTGTTGAAGTCTCCTGACAGCAAACACCCATTCCTGCGCGGCAAGCTGCATAGCCATTTGAGAATGTGTTTCCAGACTGCTTTTCTCTACTTCCGTAAGGCATCCACCTTCCTAGCAGAGACCTCTTCGAAGTGCTTCTGTGTGTTCCATGAAAATTGATACACGTACCATATGTCCAAAGGGGTCTGAAAAGGAATCCTGACGCGCAACAATCTCTCCTGCAATACACTGGAAATTAAACGTAAGATGCCTCCTTGGGACCCTTGCGAACCCAAATGCACTGCACGCCGCCTGGCCTGAGAAAGGCGCGGAGTCGTCATGTACTCCACGTCCATCTTCCACGCTCTATCTACCAACACCATGATACACTCTGTCCCATCAGTTCCTGTTCATGGAGCCACTGAATGATTTCTTGATATCTTTCTGCATGCAACCCAACACAGTTCCAACAGACCACTCTCAACCTAGCCGAGGTGCTTGTTGAAGTCGCATCCCTTGAAAAGGCTCCGCTGTTGCGCCGCCACGCCTGCCCGTTGAGTTGCTGGAGCATGAGGAAGCGGCCTCTGCACCATGTCCCTCCACTCGAGCTGGCCGACTGGCTGAGGCCCTGTCAAGGGCCCGCAAATAAGCTCTCTTCCGAGCCCAGGAAAAATTTGGCGGCTCTCTCGCGTTGCTCCTGCCACCATAGTTCGCAGCGACTGAAGTATCTACATAAGTGGTGACGGTGCACAACCTTCGCCCCCCCTGCGTCCCCGAACGTTGCCATCCAAATCATGAACCACAGCCATGGAAAATGCAATGGTTTCTTCTAAGGAGCACGCAGGGCTCGGACTTAGGACCGAGCCGAATGACACATGTCCTCGTTGCACCCATGCTGATTCCAAAAATCCAGCTGATAGGAACTCTTTGCAAAACATCACTTCCACCCAGTAAAACCCAGCTCAAATTTTGCATGCAGTAGACTCTTCAGTAGACATCGAAGTGCTAGGCACCACCTTCGGCGCCTCTTCTCACTGCGCTTGTGACCCCTTCTGCGGCACACACTCTGCTTAACCTTCCAGCACCTGGCATGTCTACCGAGGTCCCTTGAAAGTTGAATCTACTTGCTGTCGCCCGGGGCCTCCGCTGCAGATTTGTGAAATCCAACTGACCAAGCTTGTGCGACTTTCAGCTGGGAGCGCGCGAACCAAGAATTCAGTTGCATCCAAGTAGAGCAAATGCTTGACTTCACGACAAATTGTTGCCGATGTTTGCAAGACATCTTTCTCAGAGAAGCCTTGCGCCCGCGCAGAGGAGTAAAATCTTCGCTGAAATTGCTGGACGATCTCACTGTTATCCGGGTCTTCCGCTCCACCAAGCGATCGCAAGAACACTCGATCATGGGCCTGGAGAGGTGTGCGCCAGAAGTTGTCCAGCACCTCAAAAACGGAGCTGTCAGAGTTTGGGTTAGTCCCTGGGTACCCCTAGGCCTGCCTCCCTAACCCTACATTTAGTGGGCATCACGACAGCTGGTCTCCAGCGTCTGACGTCTGTCTTCACATACCAAGCCAAGTTGTCACGAGAAGCTTCTCAAGAGTTCCCCATGAATTGAACACAGAATTTCTGACCAGGAAGAAGATAATTCTCCCAACAGCAGCCAGCAGCCCACAGCGCAGCCACGACCCACCAGGTAGTAGGTCAGTAAGGACACAGTGTTTGGCATTGTGCCAAGGGCAGTTTTGAAGTAAAGGGCTTTTGGAGCATTGCTGGTATCCACGAACGACCAGCCGCGAGTCGGCAACAGCAACCCAGCGGTGCAACTCAAAAGTATCTCCACAAATGCCATCATCTTCAGGCATGATGCCAACGGAGAAGGGCCTCAACAGAGGCACGAGCAGCTCTTCCGGCGCGCACGCCTTGAGCTTCCACTCAGGACCGGAGTGACGGTCCACGCAAGTGCAGGGTTAGGGAGGCCGGTTAAGGGGTGAACTCAAGGACTCCACCAACCAACCCTACCTAGAGAAAAACCCATGGCAGCCTGAACTAGGAGTGAAGTGACAGGAGCCATCCACAACCGTGAAGCAGGCCAGAGGGCGAGAAGCACGCGCAGTGGCAGTGTTGAGGCCAAGGCGTGGCCGACACAGGTGCAGGGTTAGGGGGGGGGGGGCGGGCAAAAAGAACCAGGGACTAACCACCCCTAACCGCAGGAACTCGTGCACGGTGGCTGCGACGCTGTCTTCGTCTGCAGCGGTGAGGACGCACAACGAGAGCTTCTGAGTTCGTAGCTTCTTGTTGCTGTAAGTAGCTGCTGGTTGCTTGTGGCATGTTACCGTGCTAGTTTTTGTTTGTGGAGCTGGGACGCCGTGACTTGTGGTCCTTGGCATGCTCACTCATTGGCTGAGCCTCTGAATCTTGCTGTACCGAGTTGGTTCCCTTTATAGTTTGTCTGTTGCCGCTCTTCCCTTTTAGGATGGAAGGGCACGTAGGTCCTGTTTGCAGTTAAGTTTGATGGCCCTTTTTGGCTGTCCTTAGCCTGACCGAACTTGACGACGCGCGGACTTTTAAAAGGCGCGCATCTGGAACAATGAACGGAGCCATTCTTCGGCTTGTGTCCGCCGAAACTTCGGACTCCAGCCTACGTCGAATGATCTGAATGTCTGCACCTGAGAGTTCATTGAGCTTGAACCAGAAACTGATCTGTTGGACCTTCCACTCGCTGACAAGTAGTTGTGATAATACTCGAAAACCAGGCTTTGCAGGTGTGCTTACATTGTTTTGTAAAGTCTTCTTCGAACTCAGCATCGTCTCTTCCAGGGCGCCCCAAACCGTCAGAGCAGCTGTCTGACATGTCTGTAAACTCCATGTCAGACGCCATATTGAAAGCATGCAAAGCGCTTGGATCTAGAACGTTCAGTTGAAGCACTCGGGCCAGGTCTAGATCGCCTCTGCGTTCTTACCAGCAACCTCAAGGTCAAAGCACGGGCACACTCAACTCTCGAGCACTCGTGGCGCTTAATACAGTGTGCACATATAAACGTATACATGTGTGCTACGCAGTTTTATTTTTGATGCGCTTTTTACCTTGCGCATCCTTGCGCCTTCCTCGCACCAGCTCTTGCTGCCACGTCCGCGTGGCTGCTTGCCTTTTAAAGGAAATCTGTTAACTGGTCTGAGAACCGACAAGACGAACCTATTAACAAAAACCGTCTGTGAACCAAACCGTTGCGAAACCCTACCGCCCCCAAAACCTCAAACCGAAACGTACAAGGAAACTGTATTATTGGGCACATGGACCCTTAGGAAAAGGTCTCTTTACTCAAGCAAGCAGCTCTGAGCGGTGTAATTCATCCCGAAAATCTGGAGCCAATAGTCTCACAACCATTGCATCTGCATATGCATATATTCCATCACTGAACTTGCTTCACCCCAAACCGGACTGCATCTAGCATGTCTCGGCCGTCTCGCAGTTTGGATCGCTCCCGCCCTGCCCTCCAAGCCATATCTACGGCTTTTCGACTGCTTCGCGGAGCGCGAAAACAATTGCTTTTCGGCCTTTTTGCAGCCCCGAACACCAGAGAAAAAATGTTGTGGTCTTCCCCCTCCGCAGCGGCGGCCGGCCAAAAAGAGCTGTTTTCGGTCGTTTGGCGGCCTGAAACGCTCAAATAACGGCTGCGTTTGCACCTGGCAGCGTCAACACGCTCCACGGGAGCTGAACCAAAAACCGAAACTGTGAACGAACCTTACCGCAGAAAAGAAATATCTAGGGCATTGTTGTCTTTTGTAGGTTGACGTACATGTACTTTTCACATAATCCCTTTTTTGTGTGTACTGCGCAAGCTTCTGTCTCGAAGCCGTCTGCCCCGGCATCTTACATCCTAGTGATCTTTTAGGGGGGTTGTGAACGAATAATTGTTGCCCATTCCCTACGAATAAGAGTTCTGGGCCTACTTCTACGAAAAAAGAAAAGTAGCGTTATCCATCCAAACTAGTGGGTTGGATACATGAGTAAGCCTAACTGCTGAGGAGTTAGAGGAGTGCCCAATGCCATAGTCTGAGCGGCGGTGGGCAATTCTCTGCGAAGCTTCTGCCATAGTGGACTCTGCCCAATGCAGTCGAGGTCGGCCTCAGCGGTTGGGACCTCTCGTGTACCTATACTGCCCTGAGGGAGAATCTTGTGTGGATGTCATTTCCTTGTAAGTAACGCCTTAGATAGAGAGCATTGTCTCTGTCAGGATCTGCAATGGTTTGTTTCTTGCCTCAAACATGGGGACCTACATGGTCATGTGAGGGATCAAGATGTGAACCCAATCTTGAGTTGAAATCTCCCAAAAACATAAGATGAGAGGAGTTAAGGGGCGATCAGCTACAATGGAGAGAGTTGAAACCCTGTAGGGATGGGTAATGAGACTTCTCTATGACAGTACCTTACTTGATTAACACCTTTCTGAAACCTTCTGGTTTGTGTCTGGAGACGCGTCTCAACTGCCGGCTTTGGACAAACCAGGGGTGTAGGATTCTGGCCACCATGTGTCCTCAGGGTGGAATCCTTAAAACGAACCTTCTACTGTCGGCAATCAGCTCGAGCTGAATGCTGCCTCTGGTGGAATCTTCGACTAATTGGCCAAAAGGAGCGAAATCCTTGATGAGTGCCCCTGAGAGCGTGTCGGTTTTAGTAGCCGCTCTGGATTGCACTGCATCCGGAAACTGCCTTTCCTGAGTACAGTGGAAGATGCTGTAAATGTCGCTTGGAAAATGTCGTCATATTGGAAAATGTCGTCGCAATAATGTAAGTGGTTCCATGGGTAAATGTTGCGGGAATTCCCCGACAATTCCATGGATCCTGAGGATGCATAGGGCTTGAGGTTCCAAAACTCTTGGACCTTGCTTAGCATTCCAGCGTCTTCCCGGCCCGCCTCCTCTGGCGGCAGCCGACCGTAGCATGATCCCATCTAGCCTGGGAGATTCTGACTGAGAAGTCTCCACTTCATATGTTTTTTGTCGTCTATAATAGCGAACCCAAAGAAACTTACGGCCACATAAAAAAAATACTGGAAAATCATCATACCATCAGGCAAGCAAAACGAGTGCTTTCACTGCGTGGACTCAGGTCCAGGGGCACCAACCTCCCAAAAAACTTAATTACCATTGAGGGAATGAGCAAGTTTGTTTAAGTCCTTACTAATAAGCTTTGTACGTAAGTATTGCTCGATGCCGAAACAGTTTGGGCTTTCTGGCGAGATCGCGCAAATGATCGCAAAATTTTGCCTTGGGCTAATAATAAGTCTTAGCGGGTTGATTGTCATGTTTGGTACAGGTGGGCCTGGCCACAAGCCTGGGTGTGAGGGCACAACGCTACGGACCGAAACTGCCTAAGACTCCTATGCGCGGCTTTGTACGCACACTTTGTACACAGGGCCCAATGGCCCACAAGGGTACGGTAGAGAAAGGAGGGTTCCACGGTGTGAGCACGTACTGGAAAATGATCCGTAACGTAAATGTCGTCTTCGTCGTTATAATGGAAAATGGAATATGTCGTCATCTTTCTGGCCCAAAAGGGCACCCTGGAGGACAATAACGGCGTGGAGGATTCCACTCACACGTATACGTAATGTAAAAGCTTCCATTGGGAAATGTTTGCCCAAACTGGGAGCGCGCAATAAGATGCTATCCAAAAGGTCGGAGCAATCCGCAGCTGGGCAGCGTTCTTCAGCTATCGACAGCCACCTTAGTCGGTCAATGACATATAGGGGTTGACAAGTGAGTAGAATTCTGCTTTGTAGGAGAATTGAGTGCAAATCCATGCCATTCCCCGAGCAATCCCAAACAAGAGCCAAAATTAGAGCCTCAATGCTTTTGCATTTATTGTTCCAATGACGATTCAAGTACTGATCTTGATTAGAGTACAAGGGAGCGTCTGGGGAGATTGAGTCAATCGCTTGGTCATAGATCTCACGAGAGGAGTAGTTGGCTGCTACAAGGTTTGGCTTGGTGGTGGTTTGAATTTTGAATGCGGAGTATGGTGGCCAGTTGCGAAAAAAACATGATCAAAAAATCTGACCCGGCGCCTGCTAACTTTTTGAGTGGGGCATTTGCTGGCAAGAGCCCGGAGTTCTCGTCGGCAGCCGCAGCTGCAGCGGGCGCAGCAGTCGAGGGCGCAGAAGGTAGTCCAGCGGAGTCGGCGGCCATGTTGCTGCAGGCAATCGAACTTGATATCTTAAATATGATAAAACCCAAGCGTGAGATACATGAAAAAGACAAAACAAAAATTAAACCGCTATATAGCATGCGGAAAGCTAACCAGTGGGGGCAAGCCCCTGGGACCGGCGACCGCTCGAGCCTTCACATAATCCCTATGTATTTTTTGACCTTATTGCGCCTGCTGACTTGGGTGCTCCACTGGGCCCTTCAGCCGTTGCTAGATGCAGCAGCTGGTCCAGCTCTGGGCCTGACGGCTGTCCCGCGGTGCCGGCCGCCAGAATGCTATCTAATACCCATATAATCCACACGCAGCCACGGGGACGCGGTAACAAGCACTGGTGATGAATCCTTACTCAATCCCTATATAATCCCTCTACATCCCTGAAGAACACTCACATAGTCCTCCCAGGACGCAGCCACGGGGATGTGGCACCAAGCACTGTCCATTGGTGCCCCCTTAATTGTCATAGTGACGGTACCCCCCGTCTCATAAGCAAACACAACAATTTCTCATAAATGGGTGGAAACCCATGCGAATGTTTTTGTTTAATGGAATGGCGGGCGGGAACGTCAAAGTATGGCATGTGGAATCCAATTTATTTCATGGGGGGTATACCCCCAGGCAGTCCATAACACGAAATCTGAAGGGGGTACATGTATGCTCCCTAAGTGTAACTATGTGTAACTTGTATCCAAAATCCTTCCCTCACGGTTGGGGCGCGCTCACTACATTGTCGCATTGCTTGCCAAAGAATGCCTGCACCTCTGATGCATCCGAACTTGAAATCTCAAGTCCCCGCATCGTTTGGTGACTACAAAGCACTTCATGGACCAGGGCCTATGCACTAGACTGTCACCCCCCTCTTCCATCATTTTGGACCCAACTGTTCGCGTCGGAGGGGCATGAGGCCATACGCCAACAACATCATTGAACCAGATTTAGGTGCAATGGTCAGGACGATCCAAATTGGCAAGGCTTTCCGGCATTCCCCTCCCAAGTGACAGTCAGCCTGATCGCAAAGCTCTAGGCTTTCATGCAGCGGGACGGCTTCCGTTGCCAGCGTAGTTAATTTCATAGTTAACGTTATTATAACTGAAGCCTAGGCACGGATGGAGTTCAGGAACTCCATGCGCAGGATCTTTGCCAGCGCGAAATCCTCACTCAAGTACCTGGTTGAGCCATGCTGCGTCTCGAAACAGAATGCATGAGCTGCAGCGGCATCTTCCAGCCAATGCTGCTTCAAGAAGCTACAATTTCATTGCTGAACCTTGAGTTGAGAGGCAAGCCCATCTGCTCGGCAGATAGCCTAAGAGTAGCACGGCTCCACGATGTGCCAGCAAATTAATGGGCATTAAAGGGAGCATACTTTATACTGCTACTTAAACTTAGGCACCGATGCATTCGCCAGTAGTCGACCATTGATGTGGGTCGATCACGGACAGTGCCAGATGCCTGAGAACTTGCGCTTGTTCGACCTGCCCCATCTCTGCCCTATGCCCTTCCACAAGAAAAACAGGATCACGCATAATAGCAGACTTCTAGGCCTCTTGCTACCAAGAAGGCCAAGCTCCGGCCGGCCTGCGAGTTGAAGCAGCGCCTTGCCAGACCTTCACAACTCAGCAGCCTGATAAACCTGCCACGCAAACTCTCACTGTGTCTGCATGATGAAAAGGTTACTGCTCATCATCCAAAGGTCGGTCGCACATTTCCAAGAACGTGTGGTCCCTGGCTCGGGCAGGAATGACGGGTTCCCGCGGAACGAAAAAAGGCTCATAGCCTAGGAGCAAAAGCAATCAGCTTGCGCAAGCCTTTGACACTCCCGCTGGGGCGCTGCTTGACTGGGTCTCTGTCAATGCTTATCTATGAATGGTTGCCGGGCATGTTTAGGATGCAACCCGAACGCGGTTCCTCAGCCGTGCTCTGCATGGCTGTGCACTCAGCCGAGTAGCGTATGCTGTCACCATCTGGATCGCCTGATCAAACGGTCTATGACATGCCATGATACAGCAAGCTGCAGCTCTTGCAACATCTTGCAACCGCAGTCCTTGAGCCTCTTGTGGACGGGGCATCTCTGCTGCATTTGGTATTTGCAACGCTGCAACTTTCATGTCGGCGATGTTCACGTCCTCCAGAAGCTGCCCAGACCATGATCCACGTACCGAGCGTTTCCGATCACAGCGCAAAATTCACCTCAGCCCTGCCAAAGGCATTCGAGGTTCTTTCCAGAACACATGCCTATTCCCTCCTCCAGCGCAGCCTCCCGCACAACCTCCTTCATGTTTTCTTCATTTCGCGTTTCGTCCCTTTTGCACTTCCACCACAACATACCACAACAAGATCAACAACTCACCACTCACCTGCCCCCTCTTCCCCAAGTACCCGTGTAAGCAATGATATTTGCGCTGGCTGCCGCCGACTTTACGTAATTGATGTCACTTCTGTCCTGACTTCTACTACCATAGCTTCTGCGCGTACAACCAGGCCGATGCGGACTGCGATCAGCGACCCACAACGATTACAACAAAGTCGCTTTGCATTGCCTCTGTATGCCGCAGCAGGAGCGACCTGGTGGCCGAATCCTGCCCGATGCTTTTGAGGAGACCACGTGCTGCAAAGACTTATCAAAGTGTGAAACACTGCTGTCCGTGCATAGATCCAGCGGGCTTTGGCCAGACTTGTTCGTTGCAGTTGCATCGGCGCGTGCCCGAAGAAGCGCCTTGTTCCAAAGGTTTTGCAAAAATCAATCTACAATCATGCTGCCATTCGCTTGATGATTCCAAGCGCTCGCTTCCGTCTGTTGTACTTTTGTATCCCCCTTAGCCTCACAGAATGCAACGTGCCGATCAATTCAACCTCTGAGATCAATCTGTCGAATCTTGCTCGCACAGCTTGCAAGATGACATCTCGGAAGCATTTCGTGTTGAGCTAGACAAGCACATGTCCCTGACCACGCATACACGTATATGTATGTGTATATATATATACATATCTCTCTCTATCTCTGTGGGTATCAGCACGGGCACAGCAGCCACAGCTTGACGTCCGTTGCAGGCAGCGACATGAAGTGGCGTCCATCCAGAAGCATCAACGACATTGAGCGGAAGGGAGCTGGACAGGGACGTTGCCAAGCGGATGCACAAAGCAAAAACGCGCAAGGCAGCATTTGAGCATATCCAGCCCAAGTTCGCCTCTCATCAGCTGGCATATCCAAAAAAGCCTGCACCACTCGCAAGCTGCCCTTTCGGCAAGCTGCATGTAGTCCAGTAGTGCCATTGCCTTGGCAACTTTCATTTTTGCTACTGGTGGCGTTCAACATCGCCAAAAGTCTGCAGGAACTGGAGAATCGGACATTATTTGCCGTCAGCACAATCCATTTGCCGTCCAAAGCCGTCTACCAATGCTTGCTCTTGAACTCTGGGGCTACTGCGCTACGGTGCAACATACACATTGGGCTTTATCCACATCGAGGTTCATTAACCCCCCCCTTCCGACGAAGATACGTGCGGCAAAGAGTGCAGTCAAATCCACTCCGTCGGGTCCTATCTTGCCCTATTTCCTCTTAATTACCCGTGTGTCTTGCCTTGAAGTGACCGATTCGGATTTGAAGAAGTACCACTTTATCTCTGCTCCGCCGAAAGTGCAAGGTTATAAGTGTTTTCCCTATGTTCGGAGCAACTAAGTACGTGCTTATTAGTAAGGAGGAGCATAAAGCAAATGGAAGCCCTGACTGACACCATCGGTGCATGGCACCCACTAGTTGCACTAGTTGTGTCACATGATTTCTACAATCCCAAGAAAGGCTGGGATGTGACAATCTCTACTGCACCCGCCAATCCCCTCATTACATGAGCCGGGCTCAAGATTGGTCTAGGGAAATACATCATCCAAACGAAGCACAAGCTGCAATCTCTTGAGCGGGCATCAGCGCCGAACCTCAGGAGCCATCGGACTGCCGCCAATTGCCCTTTAGAGCAAAACAGCAAGAGCTGCTGATCCACCTGCAAAGCACGTCTATGCAATTCGTTGATGCCCAATGCGCTCGCTACAAGTCGTTGGGCATGCCACAAAGGATCACCCCGTCGGCCTCATTCAAGCCAGCCAAGGTCTCTGCAAAAATGGCGCCTGCAGGATGCGCTCCTTGCACCGTTTGTGCCGATAACCAACCTTGCAACTCTTCCACAAACTAGAGTCTCCTGCAGCATCTGGGTGCTCCTTCGGTTTGCAATCCAATGACCTCCGGGATTTTAGTTTTCCCTCCAATGTCCGACGGCACGATGCCCACATAATCTATGAGCGATGCCTTGTTGAGTTCACATACTCTTGTCTAGATTAAGACCAACCAGTGAACATCTTGGTGTTACCATTGTGGGCATAGGGCATAGCGAACCGAAACACAGCACCGCCCCTGCTTTCCACCACCACCACAGCCGCCGCCGCCGCCACCACCACCACCACCACCAGCACCCGCCGTACCGACAGCAGCAGCAACAGCAGCAGCGGCACCAGCAGCAGCACCAGCCACAAACTAAGCACAGCAACACGGCAGGCGGGCCTGCATTTTTCAAGGTCGTCGCGACCACAATATCCAATGTTTCCTTGCGCTGTGGTGATGCCAAGCTGCGCGTCCAACACAAAAACAAAACAAGCGTTTACTGGCCTCCCATGCGTTGCGAACTATCATCATGGAAAGACCATGGTTGCGATGCAACTCATTTGGCTCCAAACGTATGAGGTACGTCTCGTTTGCAAACAATTCAAATTGCCCTGTAAGTTGGGGATGCAACGTGTACATACACCGCCACCTGCTGTTGCATTTCAAGGCAACAAACCACCATGCTGCCATGGTAGGTCACAACAAGGCAGGCTCCTAGCCTTGGGCCGACACACAACGTGTTTCAACAACGGGGGCAGCGCACGCTATTTGATGTGTTGTTGCAAGGTGCACCTCTCTGATGATCTCAAGGCGGCTGTCCGTGCACTCATGGGACTCCAACACCTCACATGCCTGCAACAAATGGCCCCTGACCGGCCATATCAATGTGAGCCCATCTAGCTACATAAGACATAAGATAATATACACAAGTGGATCACATGTGCAATATCAGCTGCAAACGGAACGCGTTCTGGCTGAGCGCTAACTTATCTCACATTCCATTCCCCAAGTTTGAACAGCTCAGCGTGCAGTAGTGCTGAACCATCTTTGAGTGTCCTGGCAAGCCACCGCTTCGAGCAAATCTTCATCCGCCGAACCTGAAAGAGAGCCCGCGAAAATAAAGTTGAAGTGCACCACGCATCTCATCAAACTCCAAGCGTTGCCTCCGGAACGCTGGAACTCCTGGAAAAATCGAGCACTGGCTGACAGCATTCATGGTGTCAATTGCAACATGGCCCGCTCCATGCATGTGCTGACTGCTTATTGGGCAACCCATGATTGTTTGTCGCTTGTGCCTGCCCAACGGTCAGAGACGTTGAGTTTTCGCGTGGACAGCGGGAAACAACACGACACGGATGATGGCGCATCTGCAAATGCGCAACCCGAGCGCATGACTTCTGTCTACTCATTTTGGCCCCCATAGCATGGCAAACATGTGCCCGGTCATGTGACGGTTTGCACATGTGGGACTTCCGAATTGTGCAAGACATCAAATGGCAGTCGACGGTGGAGTCGCTCGACAAGGACAAACGCACTCACTGCCAGTTACGGGCAAGCAAATCCAGGCGCTCTTCATCCGAACAACACCTGTGTTGCCAACGCTGGCAACCTCAGACGTCATGCCGGGAAAGGGCAGACACTTCATGCCCCTGGAGTGGATTGCCTCGCGCGCCCAAAAATAACCATGTGCGAACCGCGCGGGGTTACTGTAAAAGTTTTGATTGCCTCGACCGAGACACGACTGATCAGGTAATTTCACATGGAGGTTCGGGATCAAGGGGATTTGGTCATTGCAGAGGAAGTGCAATGCAGTGCGGGGCAGCTGGGAGGCGAGGCGAGGGCTAGACGACAACATGACGCAGGCCTGAGCCTCCTGGAATGGCGAGGGCTAGACGACAACACGACGCAGGCCTGAGCCTCCTCAAATGAATTCAACGCATGTCAACGTGAGTGTCTTGACAACATGTAATTGTGTGTGCGTTGCATGTGTTGTTCTGTCGTTTTATGCCGTATACACATGTGAGTCATGTAACTTTTTCTGACCACACAGACCCCAGATGCCTAAACCTGTAATCCCTCCCCCCTGATAACGACGTCCGCCCACCCCCCCAACAATAAATGTTCGGCCTCCAAAAGTGGTTATTATTAGGGGGAATAATTCTTGTAAGGTACGGGTTTTCGGGGCTTTCCGCACTTAGTCTAACAATGTGTAGACCTGCCGTTTTGGATGAGTTACCTTGGTCAATGGGGGGGTTACAGAGTGCAATTTGCCGCTTGAAGGATGGGAAAACTGCTGATGAAGTCGGTTTGGTTATTGAATTACTCAAACATGCCCCTGAGGATGTGCTCACACTGGTGCTAGATTTGTTCAATACGTTCTTGTCCCAGGGCAATGTCCCAGCAACTTGGCGGAAAACCATTTTCATTATGCTGGCACAAAAAAAACCAAAGCTGTTACCACTTTGGACTTCAGACCGATTGCCAATGTCCGAATGATGTACAAACTATTGGCTCGTATGGTCCTTGGGCGTGTCGATGACGTTTTGGATGCTGCGCAACCTGAAGAGCAGCATGGTTTCAGACCTGGGCGCCGCATTGAAAAGCACCTGGTTACGGCTAACCTTGTGTTGGATAAGACACTGGCAGCAAACATCCCGCTTTGGATTGTAAGCGTCGATTTTTCCAAGGCGTTTGATCGGGTGGAATGGTCAGCTCTTGGGTCTGCTTTGCAGAGTCAGGGGGTATCTGAACATCTGGTTTGGCTCTTGCCAACTTCATACCGTGATCAAGAGGGTGCTGTCCGCGGTGATTCCAACATGAGTCGTTGGTTCAATATATTTGGCGGGGTTCGTCAAGGTTGCGTCCTGAGTCCACGATTGTTCTGCGTTGTTCTTCAAGCTGCGCTCGCTATTTGAAAGCAATCAGTCGAGTCTCTGGGCCTTGATTTTGGTGATGGGTTACCGGCATTGTTGGATCTCAGATTTGCTGACCGGGCCGCTTGCCCTGTGGCGGGCGTTTTGGGTCCGCGCGGTGCACCTTTGGAACGGGCCGCCGCCCGGATGTGCCGGGAAGGTGAGGCGCGTGTCGCAACCAACGTTTTTTTTTCGCGACATGAACGTGGATGTCCCGCTGGCAAGGCCGCAGCGGGCGCCGGGCGGCGTAAGTGCCAAACCACTTACCTTTTTTTTCCTCTCGGACTTTTACGCCTGCATGACGAGTCCTTAAGAGATCCTCGCTACTTCTTACGTTGCCACCCACCTACGCGCGGTCCTGTTCTAGGGCCGCAGGGGCGATCGGCTGGGCCCTGCGTCCGCACCAAGGTCCAGGACGCGGTCCAGAGTCGGGCCCCCATCCGAGCACGGCTGCGCTGCCGCGGGCCAGGGGCGGCCTAGGGCAGTGCTTGCAACCGCGAGCTGCACCGCCACTGATAAAGCGCCCCACCATCGTCGCGCCCATG
>CAJNIZ010005891.1:61807-90152 GCA_905231905.1 Symbiodinium pilosum | reverse complement strand
TTCTCGCGCTGGAAGGGTTGGAACGCTTGGACACTAGTAGCACCGGATCCCACATTGTGGTCAAGCCACTGCGAAGAGTATGTGAATTTCACGCTTCAAGTTCGAGAATGAGGTCTCCTGAGAGCAACTTTTTGTACAGGCTGCTCTATGCGAAATTTATTTGTGTGACCCCCTGTGCCCTAAAGGGGCCGCCTTCGGGCGTACAGGCGACTTGACCTGACCTTGTTTCGCGGTGGGCCACAGGGCTATCTTCCAAGCTGACATTCGACGGTACGACGTTGCTTTCGGAAAATTTTTGCATGGAATTGTAGGCCCACCTGCGGGCATTGATTGGAACATGCCGTGGCACCAGATATTGCATCAGTGGAATGTGAGAGCATGTGAAAGCATTGCATCATTGGGAAGCTTTAGGCCGCCCAACTTGGGGAGAAGTATGTCCACGCTTCCATTGGCATTTTGCAATGCATGCGGCAAGTCTACCGCGTGGAAGGTGGATAAAGCGGGCACTGGAGTGGCGGCCAATGGGGAAATTTGCTCCGGGTAGACCCCGCACCACGTGGACAACGTGCTTGGAAAAATTTGCACGCTTCAAGCGGTGGTGCGATTGGGCAACAGCAGTTTCACAAGGCCAAATGTGGTACCAATCGCGAGATGAGCGCCTCCCATCCTTCTGTGAGCAGCAACCTTCCTGCCGCATCTGCGCTGCCGGGTGCCACTGTCTTGGTTGGACAGGTGCTGCATTAGCTCGTCTGCCAAGCGCGGGAGCCGAGCTTGCCGGTCGCAAGCTCGAGACAGCCTTGTTTCTGTCGCTGCGATATGCTGCGACTCAGCCCTGGCCAACAGCCTTTGCACTACATTCGGGGATGTCGTTTACAGACTGTCGGGAGGGTGTCGTGCAGTTGGAAAAGGTCGCCAGAAGTCGAGTCGAATCGAGCCCTGATCGCCCGAAGGCGTGCCCTTGGGGTACAGGTGAAACGAACATGTGTGCAGCTACAATGCGACAGTGCGCATCACTCAAAGGTGCTGCTATTCATTGTCCCATGACGAACCGGCAGAAAGCAGCTATGCAGATCGCGCTCCGCCGCCGATTGCGTTTGCCCCTTCCAATCGCCTCTGGCCGTTGTGGCCCTTCGCCAGGGACCTCGCGATGGCCTTCCCGCGCACGGGGCTGCTCGCTCGCAGGGCAAGGGTTGTGGAGCGGGCGTGGATCCGTGTTAACCCTTGTCTACAGCCGAACAATCCTGATCCAATCAATCAACACATTGAGGTACCTGAACAAGCAGGACGACGCCTGTACCTGATACTGTATGGGGCCAAGCCCACTGGCCTTGCGCTGTGTTGCCACGCAACCCTCGTATCGCCTCTGACTCGCAGACTCGGACGGAGCGGCGCTTCGAGTGGCCGACCGGCGCAAGCGGGCGACATATCCCGAGCTCGCCCGGGGTGGCCCGCAACGCCTCGTCGTGTTCGGGACGGAAAGTGGGCGGCCGGTGGAATGCTGGCACACCCTGCACCCCCTTAAAGCTAAACAATCGGCGCCAAAAAGCACTTAACGCCATCTGAAGTCCCCCCACCCTTTTGAAGCGAACCCCTGCAACGCCATGAATGCCCCGTCCTGCCCCACTCCTGTGCTCAACCCCCTTCAAACCAAAAAAAGCAGAGCCAGAAAGCTTCTTACATTTCTTGAAACATCAGCCATACAAACACCCCCACCCCCTAAAGCCAACATATGCGCAGCCAAGAACGCTTCGGACTCCTAACCCGGATTCCTGTGGAAAGCACACAACCCCAGCCCGGACAGCCCGGACAGCCCGGATTCTTGCCCCAGACTATCAGCCCAGACTCCCATGTGACAATATGTAGGCTCCTTACATTTTGTCATGCATCAACCATCTCCACCCTCCATCCCGTTACAAACAAAAAAATCAGAGCCAGAAAGCTGTAAAACACTTCTTCAAAAATCTACCTTGAACTGGAGGGAGGGAGGAAGAAGGAAGGGAGGAAGGGAGGAAGGGAAGAACGGAGCCTTGCACGCACACACCACTGGCTGTGTTATTTTAACGTTTGTTTCGTTTAAGTCGCCGTACACGGCTACAGGCACAAGTCCCGTCGCTGGATGCCGCGAGCATGTCCATGACTGCGGGTACTCACGCCCTGGTCCGCAAGGGCGCGCCCAATACATTTCGCGAAAAACGAAAATCTCTCCGGGACCTCATTGGACCAGGTGAATTCCAATCCGCAATGCTGCTTGCAAAATGCCATTGTGTGTTGTCACCATCAATATCACAAGATATCACAAGACCTCCGTTCGACCGTTCATCTTCCCCGCCTTTCTCCCTTCCTTCCTTTCCCAATCGTCAAAACACCAAAACGCTCAACACTCAGACACTCTGTGGGGAGCCCAGCAGCTCGGACTTGGCTTCACCTGCATATTTCTGGCGGAGGAATGAACAGCAAATGCAAACACAAAACATCACACAACGAAAAGGCACACCTGCTCTCTCTCTCTCTCTGTTAGTTTGGGGTGCTTCCACTGTTCTGCTCCCGACAGGGAGCCAGAGAAAGTTGGCAGGCCTTCGTTCGTTTTAGTCTCCCCCTCCCCAAGCTCTGCGTGAAACATATTCGACAAACCTCTGCAGTTGAAGTCAGCTTCCTGCACGGAAGGCGGGTGGGACCCAATTGAAACTGTGAAGCTGCAGCCATCAAGAGCGGGTTGCCCCTGTGCGTCCGGGAGCCAGAGGCAGCCTTCTGGTGGTTGTGCTCAGCTGTCCGCGGTTGGCAAATGTAGGCTCACACAGGTTATGAGCGCCCAAGGTTACGTGGTGCTGCGCAACTTCGTGACAGAGGCCCTGGCCAATAACATGAATAAGTAAGCTTTCTGGAAGACGGTGATGCTGGACCACGTCTCAGGCAGGGCTTGGCAGCGAAGGGCAAGGGCCCAAAAGTGTTCGCAGGGTGCTGCGGAAGCTGCAGTTACCGGTCTTTGTCCCGGAGGGTGGGGCCAGGAAAGCGGGTCATCGGCAGAAGGCACATGTGTATGTAGTGTGGGTGCAGTTCTGAAAGTCACTCTCCACTTGCAGTGCTGAGTGAGAGGGAGTGTGAAGCTGCAGCCATTAAGAGCGAGTTGCCCCCGTGCGTCCGGGAGCCAGGGGCAGCCTTCTGGTGGTTGTGCTCAGCTGTCCGGGGTTGGCAAATGTAGGCTTACACAGAAACAATTCAACTTCACCTGAAAGGACAATCACCATTCCAACTTGATGCAACGTGAATTTTGGCAGGGGATGTGAAGGTTACATGTACGACCCCCCCACCCCATTGCAAACTTACCTCAAAGCGCATAACAGAACATCACGTGTGGGGGCGCGGGTGTTGCAGATTCAGCGCTTGGGCGGTCTGCCACGTTGAGCACATTTGCACTGCTCGCACGGATGTTGGTGTTGGGGCGTGGGGTGCAGCTGTGCCATCTTTTATCTGCACCTTTGTGCAACTGCGGCTGCGGCAGTTTACTCTCTGGCCGCGCCGCGGATGCTAGCACATACTCGGGCGGGGGCGGGTGAGGGGTGAGGATGGTGGAGGCAACCGATGTTTGGGCCGAGCCATGGAAAAAACGGGACCTTGAACGACCCTGCCTCATGATCAGAACGTGAAACATGACATGTAGCTTAACCCTCATGCGCGACAATTTGAAAAGCAGTTGTGATTCCCCAGAAAAGTAAAACGACTGACAGCGACATACAAAGTTTCTCCGCCATCACGCGTGAAAGGCATTTGTACATTACATGTTCAACTACGGGCCATCAAGGAGCACATGAAGCTGGCAACACAGCTTTCACATCTCGCACGCGGCAGCTCGGCATTCGTAAAACATTCCGCGCAGCATTAACGACAGAATCAACAGAGCTCGTATTGGACAAGGTTTCCCATGACAAGGCTTTGTTGGTACCAGGTTTCTGACACCAACCGCGGCGCACTTGCTCATGCGCAGGGCAATCCATGCCGTGCAGAAGCAACGTGGATGGTTAGAATCATCTGACGACGCCGGGTTGACCGTCCATTCGCGAAGTCATGGTGCCCGCGCGCGCTAGGGCCCAAAAACGGACATCCATTGGATTACTGACTCGGCCTTATGCCACGTTATGCCACTTGGTATAAGTGCAAAGATGGCTGCCATTGACGATAATGCACAAGAACATACAAGAACCAATGGCTTGCAGAGAAGGACGTGTCCGGTAACGACCGTGGGTCACGGTGAGACGGTACAACATGTTGGAATGCTCCCCGACACGGATCTGAGATCGGGATCATCCGAGCATGCAGCATGTTCCCTCCGATGTTTCACGCTTGAGCGAGGAGCTTCCGGTCCAATTCCCCAACCCAATTGCCCGGCGGGGCCACAGCAATGCAAGCCAACTCTGCTTTTAAACAGAACTGAACCTGGAATCGGGTGTTGCCTCTGCTATTTCTTCAAAGTAGCTGGCAATCCCTCCTCTGGGCAAAGACAACATGCGAGCCCAACGCCCAGCCGCAATTAGGAGTCGGCAGTATTTAAACATCCCAGCTAACCCTTGAACAACCACCGTGGGAGCACTGCTGGGCCATAATAGCAAGCGTCAGCTCAATTGGAAAAAACGAGTGCTGAGAGACTTGACCCTGAACGACCATGTGTCATGGTCAGAACGTGAAACATGACATGTAGCATGTAGCATGACTCTCACACGCAGCCATTTGAAAAACAGCAGTGACTCCCGGTTGACACGGCGCAGCTGGGGCACATCTGTTACAACTTCTAAACCAAAACATGCGGATGATCACACATACGCATCGAAAATGGGCTCAAGAAATGTCAGCGGCTAATTTTCAACATGCAAAGATGTCCATGAAAGGCATGCGTGTAACTTGCGCTCATCAGTTGCCAGGGCGTGGTCAATGTGACATCGCCAGCCCAAGCGCTCATGAAGCACAGCTCCTTAGTACCTATAACATTAGGACCCTTTCTCCGCCCACTCGAAATTCTGACTGGACAGATTGTTTGCCGGCACGGCCAAAACACATGATGGCTGTTTGTGGGGCCCTCCATGAATTTGCCCATTGTGCTGCAACGTCAAGGGCTCTTTGCAGATCCGCCGGGTCTTCACTCAAAAGCACGATATCATCAGCAAACATGAGAATTTGGATACGAGGACAGCCATTGGCGACAAATACGCCATTGCACACAGGCGGTTTCACTTGCTAAACCATTGGCCAACATGTGAAAAAGAAAGCCACTTAGCACAGCGCCCTGACCTATCCCACGCTCAACATTCCAGGACTCCGAAGTGGTTGCAGAAACACGCGCAGCGGCAGGGCGACGGTCAACCAAGAATTAGACGCCAAATACTATCTGCAACCCCGCGCGATGCAAACCGAGCATGGCTGCATCTGTCCATGAAACATCGAAAGCTTTTCGCATGTCCAAAGTCCAAAAATGTACAGTATGTGCGGCGGCGCTGCCTCAGTCGCAGCATTTCCAATAAGGAGTACACCTCTGAATATCGGATCCCCAGCGAAATCCTGCTTGGTCTTGGTCCAGGGATGGGTCAATTCTGGGACGGATCCGATTCAAAATCATCCGTTCAAGAATTTTGGCAAAGCAACAGGTCAAGGTAATTGGTCGGTAACTAACAGGACTGTCGGTGATATCGTTTTTTGCCATAGGGACCACCACCCCATGTCTCCATAAAGATGGCAAGCAACAACACGAGCGGCAGAGGTTCACAAATTGGAGCAATGCCTGCTTCCACCACGGAATCTCCACACTGAATGTCTCATAAGGGATGCCGTCACACCCAGGTGCCTTGCCGGCTGTGCAAGGTAACAAAACACGCTCAAAGCCTGCCATGGTGTAGGAATCTTCGGACGAAGCATTTCCTTGATCATCACGGATCCGCTGGATTACACGAAGAAAAAGACGGCTATCAAAATCTGATGAGTCTTGCTGGCCTGCCTGTCCTGTTGAACGTGGTTGCGCCAATTATCTATTCAAACTTGTTGCTCCTCAATGGATGCCTCGGCTTCGGGACACAACGAGTGTACAACGCGGTCGTTGTTGCGGAGGAACCTGTGACGGACGCAGCGGGGAGCAGCTCGAGGGCATGCAAGACGCAGGCCATCAAGTTCACGCAATCATTTTGGCCGTGTTTTTTTGCAGGGCGAACTGCGAACTACACGATGGAAGTGATTCTCGGTAGTCGGATGAGGACGTTGTATCCGAGTTTAGGTTCTGTCTGCGCTCGCGCCAAGCAGCATTGCGCGCAAGCAGTGCAATCCTCACTCCACCAAGAGGGTTGCTTCTTTGGTTGGTTGCAAGGATACCGGTATTAACAAGGTGCAGCATTCCAAATGATGTTCAAAAATTCACGATACAAATCATCTAAATCTAAAGCTGGCCTTTGGCATGAAGCTGATCTGCTTACGAGGTTGGGAAGTTGATTTAGCACGCGGGACCACTGCTGGATGCGTCTGGCCTGGACTTCAAGCAGGCGGCCCCAATCATGCATGTGCAGGGGCTGGGGAGCATGCAAGGTTGACAGAGTTCTTGCGCAAACTGATGTCAACTGCAAAATGATCGCTTGCCAATAATGGGCAGCACGCATCAGAATCCAGGCACTCACAATTGCAGTTGTGAACGTACACGCTTTCAATCACACCTCTTGGTGTATGTGTCGGCTTACCGGGAGGATTGCAAATTTCCAGCCTGAACGTTTGCGAAAGAACATCCAAAGCTGCCATGACCAATGGTTGTGTTTCCGACCGCCTTGTACCGCCTCTGATGAGATGCTCCACCACCGCCTCGCCCAGCCCGTTGCAGCACCCCGCCGGAAAGTGGAGGTGCCTGGCCCACTTCTGAGCCGAGCAGAAGGAACCTCTGTGTGCCTCCCTAACACAAGTTCTGTGGCCCGCTGGCGCCGCCGTGACATGCAGCATACACAGCACAGCCGCGCATCTGCCAAGCGCGCGTTCATGAGGGGCGATGCGAGGTGTGGGATGGTGTGGGCCAACCATGGCTGCGGCACCACCTGCCCTTCTGGCCGAACCGCCCCTACGAGCTACCCACACTGGACTATCTTGGGCCGCCGCGGCAACCAGCCGGTGTCGGGGCACGCTAGAGCATGATCGCCGTGCGCATCCACGCTTGCCACGCATCCTGGATGGCCAAAGCCGGCGCTGTGACTGGCACTGGTGGTTGCAAGCATCTGTGAAGTGCGCCAGCGTTGTCTGGGGCAGCAGCTTGGTAGCTGGGTTTCCTGGGATGGCCGCGAGTCAAGCATCAGCATGGGGACCCAACTGCAAGCGTAGCAGGGCTCGTTGAGTAGGGGCCATCGACGGCAACAGCACGCGGTCGGGAAGTACAAGTCTTAAATACGCGGCGCATAAAGTTGCAACCCTGAATCTACAGGATCTACACCGTATGCACAGAGTAGAGCAAGCAAGGTGTTCGGCTGAACGTGTCAAAGCAAGGCAGAGTTTGGCCATCTGGAATCTGCCACCCCCCACCCCGTTTTTGGGAATAACTGGCACTACGCACCCTCCCAGCTCCTCCTGTGCATCACAGGAGGCGGGTTGGCGGGTCCAAAAAATATCTCCAGAACTGGATCCTCCAGGTACCTGAGGAAACAAGACGACCTAGAAAGGGCATATTTTGGCATACAAACAAGGGATTGTGCAATGTTGTAGTCCTTAGCTTAAGGCTCGGGGTGTGCGTAGGCCATAAGCCCGACCTACCCAAACTCCCCAAGTCCTGTTTCCGTTGGTTTGCTGGGCCTGTGCCGCCAGCGATGTCGCTCCAGAACTACACCCCCCAGTTTGCAGCAGCGAGCGAGCATCAACTGCGCGCTGCAAGCACTGAACGCCCACTTTGCCTTGGTTCAAGGCTGGGAGCCAGGCGCTTATGACTGGCAAGGCATCCGCCCAGGCCACCGAGCACACCACCGCCACCAGCACATGTCCGGCGTCTGCCAAGCCAGGCCGGCAAGAATGCCAGCATGTGGGCGAACTGCGAGTCGTGGGGCGACGATGGCGACGCGGCTCGCCACCCAGGCATTCGGCACTGTCGTGGTAGGATCTCTGGTGTAGTGTTGAGAGCGGCGTTGAGCAGACCTTCGGACCAACATGACCGTGCATGGAAGCACCCCGGATACACTAACGTCTGCGCATGTCTGCGCGACGCTGGGCACAAAGCTGCGAGGAAACGCAAAAGAAGTTCGACCGGCAGGTCCTCAAATGTGAGCTTGAATATCTTGAATAATGGCGGAATTCTCGAGCGGCGGCGTCTGAGTCCTGATTGAGCCATCGGAGCAAGTCCGGCTGGGCGGTGCAAGCTGAAGAGCGTCGGAAGGAAGCTTGCATCACGCATGAATCTGCAGGTGATCTTGCACCTTGTGTAGATGATTTGCGTTGCAGTACCTTCCTCGATGCACTGCCCAAAACGTGAGAAAAATGGCTATTATTAACATTTCAGACATTCTGAAGCGCTGTCATATTGACCGGCCAGACAAAGAAATCACTGTGAATCTTGTCTGCCTTTATTGGGAGTCCACCAAGATGTGTTCAGTTGGGCCATCAGTGCCGGGGAACTTGTTGTTGCAGCCTAGTTTGAGCCACTGCGGTGAGGGTAGCTACCACCACGCCCGGCGAGGGCTCCAATCAGACTTGCAGATATGCTGCCTCTCCTTCCCTTGTTTGCGCCGCGGATGAAACATCCAGCTGCTGCCCAGCATGCCGGGCATTCTTAGGGCAAGGTCTGCAGTCCTCCAAAGCCGCACGCCGAAGCTTTGTTTCCAGGTCAATCCTTCACCAGCTTCCACAATGACTTCCAAATCTTGTCACACTGGACCAAGAGCAATTCTTTCAGAGCGCAGCCCATGAGAAGGCTCTCCGGAGGCCTCGTTACGTGCCACATGAACAGGTTTTGTAGGCTTACAGCACTCCCAAGCCGCCCACCAAGTCGGAAAGTGATCGGGGCTGCACCTGGGAAGCCAACAGTTCGCTGTTGCTCCTTGTGTTTTCTGTCCGCACCTCTGAGGCCTAGACGACTCGGGCTGGCATGATTCAGGCATAGGTGGCACAGGCCATTCCCACCGTTTCTCCACATGGCCGTGTGAACAGGATGTTGTCGCTGGGTGGCGCATGACGTACTGCATGCTCTATAAGGCTTATGGCTTTACCTCAACTTCTTTGCCCTCAGGCACAGAACATGCCAATGCAGGAGCAAGGTTCGGAACTTCGAAATACAGCTCAACTGTGAGGCTACTCTGCATGGCCACTGGTCAGAAACTTAGAGAGTCGACCAGAAGTACAGCAACCAGTGTCAATGTGAACAAGCATACTCGAACAAAGCAGGGCCAAGCGGATGAGCCCAGAAAGCTTTGCAAAAGCACCTGCACCTCATCGGTTTCTTGGTCGACGGTTTGCTGAACTCATTTCTTCTGCCATCTAAGGGCATGACTTGAGCATGCTCCTGCTGAAATGCTTGACCAATAAGCAGCAACATTCTTGCACTTCAAGAACCGGTAGGGCAGCTCATCAAGACTGAGATGTACGGTAGCCTGTGTTCAGAGTAGAATTTGCTGCCGGAAATGGGAGAAGTGAAACAAGCAGTCTGTTTAGAGTGCTGCCTCCCTTGCACAAATCATTAGCGCAGCTAAATCTTGCAATAAACCCCAACCTGCTCAGATCGGAGTTTGCACGAAGCCAGCTTGCGAGATCACCCCAACACAGCACCACAAGAACAGCACGCCATATCAACTACTGGGGGTTATCTTGCTTTGAAAAGCTCTCGCACCTCGAGACAGCTTCATGAGAAATCCCTTCAGGAATGAGTGGAAGAGGAGCCTGGACATCTGCAGGGCTTGCGTGTGTCCTGCTTTTACCTCGCAAAAACATGGGGTGCTGTAAGTTACAAACGCGCACAGCTTCCTGGAATTCAAGCCCTTGCCTCAAACTCGCTTTTTTGGAGCTGCTTGCACGGAGCAGCAAGATAGCCAGCCCTGCCAGCTCATTCCCGCGCGAACAACACCAGGACTACCCTACTCCAAGCATTGCTCGACACTGAGGTTGCTTTCTTCTGCATCGCCAGGAGTAAGTGCGGGGTCCAGGCGACGCTGGTATAACAATTGATCTCGCAGCCAAACAGTTTCTTCATGGCATCACACAGCGTCAACTCCCAAAGGCTTCTGCACTCACACATACTCCTACTTGGCTATGTGGGGGGGTTGTCCATCTCGAATTGCTGCTTGCGCCGCGCTTGCGCACTGGCGAACTGAGATGGCTGATATTAACCATAGACAGCAACAAATCACTTCTTGAACATCGCTATTCAAGACGTTCAGGAACCCATAATGGGCCAGGCACTTCCAACAGCCACGCTCGCCTGCGCCGAGCTTGCCGATTCGCCGTGTACTTTTGATTGTTTGCAGTTGATGTTGCTTCCATCATAGGCACAAGTAACCGCAAGAAGCCACTCTAAACATAGTAGGCTACCACGCGCTACTTAAAACCAAACCATAACGACATAAGAAATGACCAAGACAAAGTAGCACAGTAAAAGCAACCACAAGGTACAATCACAGCAAACCTAGAGTAACATACTTGGGAGGAAGAATACAGTAAAGGTATGTAAGGACCCAGAGCCCGTGGTATTGTCTTCAGGGGCGAAGCGCGAATAGTCGGGTAGTCACGACAGTATAGAACTCGTGCTAGTGAAACCCTCGCGCCGTTCCTGGCGCCGTGCTTGCGCGCGCCGTCTTTTTGCCTTGTTCAAATCATGCTTCTACAAGAGCTGCAAGTGCAGGCACGGATCGCGCACATTTTCCTGACAGGGGTGGGTGGGTCACTGAATGAAACTCTGTCCTAATCTGGAAAAATGCCGGAGAGCATGAAAGAGTCATTTCCCGAAGGGCTCTCAAGAAGCTGCATGTCTGTTCAAGGACCCCCCCCCCCGAGAACCAACCCGTGGAATCATGTTCGAACAATTCCGTTGGATACTCCTTAACCAAGAGGCGCAAGTTTTATGAGATCCGTTGCATGAAGCGTAGAAAAGGATTTTCGAACAACCTTCATGTAAAAGACTGCTCAAGCTACCCGTGGCTGTCCAAAGGTTTGCATCTGATCCACAGCTTAAGTAATGACTGGTAGATAAAATCAAGCAACCCCTGGCAGGCATCACGGACCGTCACGGACATGATTCTCACGGCCTGAGAGGCGTCTTCGTTTGAAGAACGCTTGGGTGGCGATGTCTTCTCTCGGCACTCCTGGCGGCGCTCTTGCAGTATTCAATCGTCTGATTGCAAAAACGTCAAAAGCCCAGCTTTTGCCTGCACCTGTTCCTTCTTGAGATTTTCTTAAGCTAGAGGATAGACAGGAGAGGCGGCATGCCGGCCGCAAGGATTTTGATCCGGCTACATACATGGCTTCGGGCGCTTGGAATCCTCAAGTCGCTAACTTTGATGATACTGTGCGTAAAGTTCGACGCTAACATGCAATACCTTGTTGGCAAACCCGACAGTGCTTCAGACATTGAAGTACTTGCGGCAGCAACAAAACCTAGCAGCAACGCTGCACAAGGCAGTAGTTGTGACTCTCCACTTCGGCTGCATGACGATGACCGTCGTTACGAAGGCAGTTTGATCTCCCATGACTGATTGAGCAGCACTTCCCACTCTAGACTCTGTGCAAAACCTGTTCATTGTCGGGAATATGTGTGATAGCTGCTGATGATGTACTGCCGCAACCTGTCAGCCCCTGATGAAGGCGGCCGTGGATGGTCAGGGTCGACTAGGAAGACCAAGGCACCTCGAAGCTTGCCCGCACCGCAATCTCATGTCTTCGCACAGCCTCCTGCGCACAAGCAAAGCCCCTAAACGGCAGCAAACCAGCAAGAAGTGACATCAGAGGGGTCATCGTGCACAAACTTGGCTAAACCTTGCTTGTGGCGCTATCTGGCAGAGCCTGAACATGCAATCCTCTGTACTTAGTTCTGCGACAATCGCAGAATAACAAGTGTATCATTTCAGGCGTTCACTTGGCTTTGGCTAACGTCTCAGGTCCAAAACACATGGGACAGCGAGTCAACAAAATGAATTGACACAGCCTGTTACTACTTGGAACTGGAGCACGCACAAAATCAAAAAGATGAGAATTCTAGAGCGTTCTATAACTATCTATCTGGTCTGCGGATTGGCTGAGAACTGAAGATTTTGCCAAAGCTGATGCTTCCTCCTGTGACAGAAACCACGAAATCAGAAAGGAGCCACAGACCTATGTTTTCAGACCGTAGCGCGAGGGATCTCGGTATGAATCACGTTTGCTATGAGAACTAGAATCCTGAAGCCTTAAGCCATTCACACTCCCCACCGGGGCAACACCATACGATCTTGCACGGTCAAAGAGCCATAAAATTGAGGATTCCACTTTTTATGGTTTAGGATTCCAGGGCTTAGGGTTTAGGATTTTGGTGGTTTTAAACCCCGAACCCTGAACCCTAGAATTAAAAAAAAACTAAACCCTCCAATCCCAAAATATCCCGAAGCCCCAGATAACCCGAAGCCCAAGAATCCCAAACCCTAAACCCTAGAATGCCAAAGCCCTAGAATCCTAAACCCTAAACCCTAGACTCCAAAGTCCTTAAAACCCTAGAACCCTAAACCCTACAATCCTGAAAAACCTAAACCCTCGAAACCGTGACCTTTAGAATCCTACACCGTAAACCCTAGAATCCTATGCCCTATATCCTTAACCCTAAACCCTGAATCTTAAGCCCTAAATGCTGGAATCCTAAACCCTAGCTCTTTGATCCTAAGCCTTAGGCCATTCACACTCCCACCACCCCGGCACCGGGGTAAAATGATCTTGCATGGTCAGAGGACCTTGAAATTGGCAGTGTTAAACCCTAGAGTCCTAAACCCTAGACCCCGGAATCTTAAAACCTGAGCCTGACAAACTCTATCCTAAACCCTAAACGCTAGAACCGCTAGAATCCTAAACCCTAGCTCTAGGATCCGCAGCCTGGAGCCCTAGAATCCTAAATCATTCACACTCTGCCCGGCACCGGTGTATGTTTTTGAAACATTTTTGATGTAGTAAGTAGTGTAAAATGGAGGGCTTTCACTATCCATTTTATGAAATGAGCAAGTATTGTAAAATGCATGGCTTTCACCTTCCATCCCGTAAGTCTTTTTAAATATAAAGTGGATGGGCCTCGGAACTATTTTTTGTCACAAGTTTCGGGCTTATTGTAATTCCTTCGAAACGGGCGACAGGCCGCTCATGTTGACATTGCTAGGCGTAGGGCTTAATATTGCCAACATTTAAAAAAAGCCAAGCTGCTCAGGAGAAGACCTGTACTAAATGTGGGATTGTCTACACTTATCTAATTCTATTTCCTCCATGGGCAAAAACATGCTGCTGTTTGATGAACTTCTTTTCCTGAAGGTTTTTTTAGCTTTGGACATCTCCCATCATAGAAAGGTCAGTCCCCCATTGTAATCATTTTTGCTTTACCTCACGGTAAAGTATCGCAGACCCACCATTTGAAGGGTAGAAACCCCCGTGATCATTTTTCAACACAAAAAAGAATGACTCAGGGAAAACGTAATCATTAGGGATCCTTGCCCCCTGTAACCATTTATTTTGGGGTCGTGATATGAAGCCTTGGTCACGACAATTGTCGGAAAGGGATCTGAGCGAGTTTGGAGAACATGTGCGTACTTTGCTCGGAGTTGGGTGCCGCAAGTTCTTTGCTTAGATCTTGATGCGACACTTGAAAGATGCAGGGACGCAAAGCTGAATCTGGCATACAGTATACATAATTTTGGTTTACGTTCGCAGCAGCGGACTGGCGATGCAGCTTTTTTTGCTGAAAGACGGGTTTTGAATCATAGCTTGTCAATCCAAAATGGAGCTTCTGTTCTTGGCGCTGAACTGGTCCCAGGCTCTTGACAACGTGCATCCAGACCGCTTGTGTCACGCCCGCCAACGGTGTGGCATATCGCAGGGATTTAGTGAGTTGGTGCACGCCGTCTATGCTGACGGAAGGTTCATTGTGCAAGATGCAAGCCACCATGAAGCGCGCGAATTCAACATTCAGGAATGTTCGATTATCCTGTCAGTTCCTGTGTCAGATACTTCGGCTGAGCTGCGAGGTTTGTTGAATTTTGTTGAACCGCTGTCCTGGATGAATTCATATACGCAAATGACGCCATGAGAGTTGCGCCTGATGTAGCCAGGGCTGAAACATGTGGCATGCATTTCGTGGTCCTGAGCTTAACCGCAGGTTGGGTTCAGTGGCTGTTGCATTGCGTTGGTATGAACGCCCTATGCGAATCTCTGGAACAACCAAGAAAGAGGATTGCTCGCACTGTGACTTTGTGCTTAGCTGCTCATCAAGATTCTTTGGACTCGAGGTTCCTTCGGCCCTTGGTTCGATTTGTTTTCCCCTTCCACTGTGTCTTCTTGTTGGGGTGCGGTATTTGGTTGCTTCAATTGCTTATGATAGCCGCATTTGCTCGTTCAGGAAGTTCCGTCAAATTCAGGGCTTCTCTGTGCCAGTGAGTGGTCGTGCGCCACCTTTGGCAGCACAAGGGCTGCATTAAGAGCGACCCAAATTGGGCAGCAGCGGGCGTGGGACAGGAGCAGGCCATAGCGCTCGCAAAAGGGGAGGCTTTCAAGAGGTTTGTTGTTTGTGCCAGTGGAGACAACATCCCAAGCAAGAAGATGCGCATCAAGTGGATAGCAACGAAGAAGGTTCGCCCTGTAACAGTATGAAAGCATGTTCAATGTCCTTCAACTGTTCCCCGCACAGATGTTTGCTTCTCCACCCGCAGGAGAATACTTTTTTCAAAACATCCAAACCACAAATGTGGAGAAAATGACGCTAAGCGCATTCAAGACCTAAAGGCAAAGCTCCAGGGAATGTGCCATTGACATTGACGGCCAGGGGTAACTTGGGAGGGTTGTTCATGGTATACTGAACTAAGTATACAGCATTTTGGACCTAAGTAGCATCTGCAGCAACTGACGCTGACGCATACAAACTGTGCTAAATAATGAAGCCTATGACAACCACCATTGCCTCTTCACAAGTACTCCATCTACATTACAACTCCCCATAGTACATACAAAGACCCGTGCCCCTCCAACTCTGCTATACTCACAATCCCTGTGACTCTTGCATTTCCCACCATCACTATCATCTTCTCATCAGGGTGAGTCAACATGTGCTGTCGAGTCTATAAACCACAAAGAGTTTCATTCAAGTTAACTCACATTCCAGCTGCTGAAGCCTGAACAAAAACACATACGCCGACCGTGTCGAATCTTATCATCAAAACAAACACAAATGCTGCTGTCAGCGGAGGAGGCGAAGAAAAGAGACAAACACACAGAAAGGAAGAGGTTGTCCCCAGGGTCAAGCAGCAGCATCAAGCGAAATCGAGAATGAGGTGCTTTGATAAAGAGTGTCTGGAAGAATCCTAGTGCTCTGAGCAATGAAAGAACAGTCAAGGGCAGAGCTGGCACCGCTGGTACCAAGGAAAAAGCGGAACCTCCTCACAGACCAAAAAGATATGGAGCTCCAAGAAGCCCCACAAGAATTCGCAGGTCTCGTTCTACTGTACACGTCATGCTGGGTTTGCGAGTCTGCGGTGCCTAATGCACAGTGAGCTGCAAATCTATCAAAATGCCCACGTGCTTGACTGCGTTGAGGTTGGCAAGTGGAAATGAGAATGGAACCCAGCAGCAAGCAGCCTGACATCTCTGCTAGCACATATCAAACAGAAACTGCCAAAAAAACAAAGGAAAACACTGATAAATCTATTTGGGAACAGGGTCCGGTCCTGAGAGGAAGGTGCCGCTGTCTTCGTGTACCCCTCATGCAAGCTGCAGCACAACACCACTACGCTTGATGTGTGCGACACAAAAACTTATAGTGTGTATGTGCGTGTAAGCGCACGTGATAATGTAGATCCACATCCTTGAATGTGGCAGACGGAAGATGCGTGCCTCCCCTTTGCGCTGCTTGGACTTTTGTACCTGTCTCCACTCTTCACGTAGTGCTGCTGATTGCTGCTGCAATCAAGCCTATACAACAGGTGTATCCCCGCACCCTCAGAATAGAGCGCCAAGCAGCCAAGCCGAGACTCATTCGTAGCTTTACTTTTGCATTGAGTGGGCAGACTGACTCGCCTGCTTCAGCTCCCTTTCCAAAGCCTGCAAGCATTCGCGTCAGCTTCCGGCTGCATGCTGTCAGCATAAATTGCCTCTATCTTTGAGCGGCTTTGCTGTAACTCCTCCTGACAGCGCTTCATCTCCACCTGCCCAGCCCCCTCACCCCGCTCCAGACTCCAGACTTCCTGTGTTCCTTCATTTGTTTGCAGGACTTGGCGCCAAAATTTGGCAACAGCTTTCGCATCCATCAGATTTGGAGTGGCACATCTTGACAGAGCCTCGAAGATGTGGCACTGTAGAGTTGAAACTTCTTGCTCTCTTTTTGTCCTGTCCTCGCAAGGGCTCGACAAAATCCTTGCCAGTCACGGTCGCGCTACCAACTCTGCAGGCGGCATTTGCTTGTCACCCAGCTTGCTCTAGAAAGCCACATTGAGATTGTTGTCCTCAAGCTCGCGGGCACGTCTGTACATCTCTGCCTGCGCAGCAAAACAAATGCCACTGTCGGTCAGAGCCGGTCCGTGCTTAGGACTCAAGCCACGCCGTGGCTGATACGCAATGGACAAGAAGCACTCCAGAGTATGCGGAAAACGCTCTCCTGCCCTGTGCATGTTGTGCTGACATTGGAGCAATTTCTCTGCGAGATCTGTCAGAACAAGAAATCTCAGACCGCCTGCTTTCAGAATTTTGGATAGCTTCCGACAGCAAGATTCGTGAAGAACCCATCACGCACGGTACCCAGCCTCGCGCTGCTCCACTCGCTGAAGCTTGGACCGCAGCATTGCCTGACGTTGAAAGTCCTTCCCTCCGTTGAATCCCATGGCCGCGGCTGCTACTACAAGTAGACTCAAAGACTGGAAAGTTCCTGCCTGCTGTAGCCGAAGATCACTCTCTTCGCCAACGGTCTGCTGCACGCGACGGAGCTCTACCCTGAGGGCGGTGCATTTGTTTGATGCGAATTGTGGCCTGCCTCTTCCCGCTTCAGCCTGCCAAAATGCTCTAGCAAGCCCGTTGCCAGCCTCGCATTGGCAAGTTCTTGCCGAAGGCGCTCTGCCTTGCCGAAGCACCCCAGCGGCTCACGCAAAGTTAGAGCTTAGCCAGGCCTCCCTGAATGGATCCCAGGACTTGGCGACGGCCTCGACAAGCGAGAACGAAGCAGGAATGGACAGGAGATTCAAAGCGAGGGATGGCCGTCAGGTGAGAGGCAGGGAGGCGAAGGGGCAAACAAATGAAAAGAGGGAGGCTGTTAGCTGCACATGGATCATGGACGAACAAGTGACCGACCAGCAATTGCGGGAAAAAAACATCAGAAACATGCGTCCTGTCTATGACACAAGCCAGCTTGTGTCCTGCAGGAACACTGTCGCAAACAAAATGGATTAGGTCCCGAAACACCTCGCCATTCTCATCTATGCCTCAGCGCACGCCACGTCGTGAGCTCCCTTCTTACGACGTGTACGAAGGCTCCAGGCAATGCATCTCACGGGCTGCCTCAGCTTGCACATGTAAGGGCAATTCTGCACAATACTGAAGACCTAATGCTGCAGGTTGGACTGCACAGCTTGAGGCATGCACCAGTTTGGGCAGACCTATTTGGCCTCCGTTCTTCTCAGCAATCCTCACAAGCTGGCTTTCTCTAGCAAGCCCGACAGAAGAGCAAGACTGCTGGGGTGTCTGCGAGCGCAAATTAAGGATCACCTTTGTTGCAGAGTCCTTCATGTGGAATATCGAAAATGATGCAAAAAGAATTGCTGATCTTCAGCAACACTCAAAGACGCGTCCTTTGGCCCACTTGCCTCCATGCCTTCCTGCAAGATGGCCTCTGCAGATGGAAGAGCACCTGGTCCCGTGGAGCCTGCCGCAAAGAATTCAAAAATGAAGTCGAAGGGGCTCGGTCCAAACCTGCCTGCAGAATCCACTCCAAAAGTTTCTTCCGCCTGAATGGCCGAAAGACAAACTCGCCTTCACTGACGCCCTTGCCTGAAACTGCAATTTCTTTGAGAACCCGCGACGCTCTTGCCTGCGTTGTTGCTCCCGGGCTAGAGTTGTAGCCTCGTGAAAGACGCCATGGAGATTTAACAGTTTAACACTCACTTCACTCCCAAAAAAAAGGCATCCCAGTATATCTCAGTTGCTGACTGGTCGAGGCTTCGCTGTCACCTTGGCCCCCGCTGCTGTCGATATCCTGACAGCACCGGAACCGTGATGGCTTTGTTTGATAAACACCACGGTCTCTTGTCCTTTGTTGGTGTGACTTCCATGTCGCCTGCCCGTCCTGTGCAGAGCCACGACTCATGAGGAGGAACCCTTGAAGTACCAAGCCAAAAGCAAACAACTATCAACACCCGAGTGCAGCACCGGTGGGCCGGCGACGGCCAATGCTGCTAAGCACATATAGGCAAGCTGAGCCACAGTGATGGCACCGGACAAGAACTGACATCAGGAAGATTCACGACAGCTATGGCAGAGCGTGAACAGGCATGAGGTTGCGTGCCTTCATAGCTGACATGCTTTGCGTGCAATTTCTTGCAGCTGATCAGCTGTCATCTCTGCCACTCACTGCGCACACCTCGAAAGCCGCACCTGTTGGGATCTGTTGGGCGAGGGGCCCAACAGCTATGAGAAGTCTGATCCGTCTGAGGATGGCCTGGCTCATCCCCGGCAGGTGCTTGCCCGCCAAGAGGCAATCAAGACCTTCTTGCCACTAAGGGAGGCACGGCAATCGGAACGGCCACGGTTGATGCTGCAGGTTGGTAAGGTCATTCATCTGCCGCCACACCTGCATGAGAGCGCTTCAGGATGGACATGCACGCCGGCCTGCCAGGCAGATCAAGTAGAATCAAGTAGAATGGAGGATGTCAACTCACGTGGAGGCAAGGAGGCCAGCCTCATTAATGATCAGGTCCACGAATTTGGAGCTTGCCAAGGTCGCCTCCCAAAGAATGGAATTGGCAAATGAGCTGCACTAAGGCAGTGCGGCCAAGCGCTGAACCCCACCATACCCGGATAGCCCACCGACCCCACCCCACCTCCTCTGCTCTATCCACACTCTCACCTTGGTAAGCTGATCAGCTTACCAGAAAAAACTGCACACTTAGCCCTGTGAGCATTGAGGTCACCGCAGGAGGAACAGAGTTGCTGGCGACAACTTCTTCCTGAGTTGGAGTGGCACAATTCTTACCCGTTAGCACAACAGCAGGCATTTGCAGCATCCAACAGCGACAAACTAAACTGTAACAACAGAACAGCATAGCTGGGCCAAGCAGCTTAAACTCAGGCGCACCCGGGCAGGCGTCACGCGGCTCAACTCCTGTGAAGGATGGACTCAAGCACAAACATAGGTCGCTGCATGAATGCAATGCAAGACCTGACATGTGTCATAATGTGTCATAGCACGTAATCAATGAGGGGCCGGGTCAGCACGTGAGCAACTGACTGGATTGAAGTGAGTGGGCGAGCGCAGCTAGGTGAACCGTAGCTAGAGCCGACGTTTACAGAAGGGCTGACATGGCCACCAAATGCTTGGCCGAGTGCGGGTGCAATCCTGGAACCCACGGCTGGCAAGCACTTGGCAAAACAAAACTTGTTTTGCATGATCTACAGCTCTCCCCCTGCAACTGCCCACGAATCGAGATTCTCAGCTAAGAGCATCACTTTTCTAAGCAAATAGTGCCTTAGACAAAGGATGGCGTCACTGGCACGTCCGCACAAGCACACGTTCTACATCATTACATCCGGGCAAACCAATGAGAATTGCATCCGGCGGGAGCGGCGCAACTGTGCACTCGTGAAGCACAGAGCTGTTCAGTCAACCATCTCTACTGTGAAAGGCAATGCGCTCCAGCCGGAGGGATGCAGCCTGCAACCTGACAACCACTTCAATCACATGACGGATCACGACTGAGAACGATGCAGCCGGCAGTTCAGTCCAAGCCACCACTGCTGCCCCAAGGCAAGCTGTAAGGTGCCAGAGGAGCCTACGGTGTGAGAGAGGAGGATGACCCGGCAACCTGTCCGCATGCACATGCACCCTACAGGCCATGGAGAATTCTGAAGCCCACTATGATTCCGCATTGGTTTTCCCGAAAACCTTGCTGGCAATGATGCCGCCGTGCTGTTTCTGGCAATGATGGCGATGACTGATCGATCGCGACTACAATTGAGGCCCGACACCCCTGCGTTTCTTCTTTCCTTCCCCAAGCACCCTCCTACTCGTACGTCCCCGCTACCTCCCCGCACGCCATCAAATCAAAATCAAAAAATGCACAATTTGTTTAACAGCTCGGAGTCCCTACCCAGGCCCAACCCTGCCTAAGCGGGCCTTTTCACAACCAGAAACCAGACTTTACAATCAGATCGCTAGATTACAACTGTTCACTTTTTAGGGTTTCCAAAGAACTGTCAATTTACCACCACTATGTTCGTCCGCAAAAGGAGAATACGCACGTAAGATCCTGACATACATGTGTGTCTTAAGCACGTCCAACAAGTTGTTCAGAATGTAAATTGTAAATTCTCCGTCCCACCTCGATATTTGTATTTTGTTACAGTTATACTTTGATTTGCTGAAAAACAACTTTCAGCACCTCTCATGAACGCGCTGAATATGAGGAGGTGTGGTTGCGAGCTTAACCCCATAAAAAATCAAAACCTTAAGCAAGCAAGGTCTTGGTCTGCAGTTGGTGGCCTGCATGCTCAGAAGGACATTGGGATCTCCTTCCAGGTATCCGCAAATATTTTCTACGCACTGCGTTTGCTTATGTTTGCTTAGGAACACCTTAGCGATCGGCTTTGAAAAATGACGGAAAATCATTCGTAATACATGGACGAAGAGAATAAACGTTTCGGTCAATTTTGATGGGACGCACAGCTACTCTGCTTGGTATTTATAAAAAGCGGGGTAACATGGACAATCACGAGAGCTAGTGGGTTCATGGCAGGCTTGGGAATGCGTTGTTCTGAGCACGCTTCTAACAGGAACCCGGTTCGGAGAAAATGCAAGGACCCTCCACGCAAGAGCGTCATGCCTTGAAATTTTAACGACCATTCACACGAGAGGGGAGGGCGAAAGTGTGAGTGAACCCTTCACATGAGGACGATTCTGAGAACGTTTAATAAAGAAAAACAAGGAAGCTCCACTCCATAATGTCATTCCGATTGAAACTGCAAGGACCCTCCAGGCAAGAGCTGCTCCATTTGGCGTGAATATATGCGAGGGCGCTCCACGCAAGAGAGCTATCCCATGCCCACGCAAGAGCGCAAATCTGCCCAAAAAAATGAGGACGGCACGTTGTTGTTGCTGCTGCGGCGGGAGCGTATTGCTTTATTTACTGTTGCGGCAAGGGATGGGCTTCATTCACATGCAGGCTTGCCTTGGCTCACTGCCCAACAACAAAAAACATTACTGCTGTTAAAACATTTAAGAAGCAACACCCGTCCCAGGCCAGGGATGGGAAAGCGGAAACGCACATAGACAATCGCACGGGTCGTTGACAGTCGCCAATTTCCTGTGCAAATTAACGTTTCGCTACAGTGGGAGCTCCATTTCTCGCTCGAAACCCACATGTCAAAAAGCGACAGGTCTCTGAAGAATCTGAGGTGCTGCTGCCGATCCCTTTGTAAGACTACGATTTTCAGCATGTACATGCTTGAGCTGCGTCCTACACTCCAGCAAGCGATCATCCACTGTTTTCATGCTGCTGTGCAAACACGAATCCTCACAGCAAAAAAATTGTGGTTTGTAATGGTTAAAGCGCGCAGAAACATGCTTGAACTGCGTCCTACACCCCCAAGACCGATCATCCACTGTTTTCACGCTGCTGTTCAAAAGGAAAGCTCACTAATCGGCGAAGATGCATCTGAGATACACATCTAGCCCATGAGTTCCCAAAACATTTAGTCGGAAGGGAGGGCGGGAGCTGAGTGTTATAGTGACGTATCACGAACCTCCGCGGAATCGCGTGATTTGAAAACTGATGTCGGTTGGCATGACTGCTTTTGTCAAAAAATGCAAATTTGAAACATTTTTTGTGGTTTTCTTGCAAATTTTGCGCGCAGGAGAAATTGATAGAGCAGCTCTACCTAAGGCATCAAGTCCGTTTTATTGACCACCTCATTGCAGGTCGCTTCACCCAGATCCGAAAACAAAATACTTTACGTTTGGCGGCTGGCGTGAGGGATTGCAGCACATTGACGCATCCGAGTTCCTGGATGCAGTGCGCCAATGCTTTGACATGCATTCATGTCCCGTGCCACTGAAGCCTGGGCCGGCAGCAATGCTACTCACAATCACCAAACGCACCACGCTTGTTTCTTGCTGGAAAAATCTTAATGCCCAGCTCGACTCCTTGCAACCACCAACGTCGGCACATCAAAGCCGATACGATCCATTGCTCATCATATGAGCTAATCGGCGGTTTGAACCAAGGATTGGGGCATCAATGGTCGTTCAAGCTCAGTCGCGGCTGTGGTCTGCACCTGCGTCAGAAGTTGAGATAGAAGGCCCTCCAATACTGCAACAGACCGCGCCGCAGCGCGGGATGCTGCGGGAACATCCAACGCGGTCACGTAACCGTGACGTAACCCTCGCTGTGGGGCCCGCCGGCATGGACAGACTCATGCTGCCAAATTGGGCTCCTGATCACCGCCTCGGCAGCATGAGGCCAAACTTCATCCTGAGGCCAACTGTTGCTGCCCGCGAACCAGAACAGGTAAAGCGCCTGTGGCCAATCCAGAATGATCAGATCGACCTCTACCGCCCTCGCCTTCCACAAACCACAGTCGGCCCCAGATCGTCGATCCCGCCTGCAACCAAACTGCCTGCAATCTCTGCGGGGGTTCAGAATCCTGCACTCAGGGCTAGTGGAAGGCTCCCTGACCGGCGTAACATCGGCAGTACTGCAGCTTCTCTACCACCAAGACGAAGGAGTACATCTCTAAATATGGTGACGTGTTTGCGAGAAAGTCGAAGCACGTCTCACTCCTATGGCTCGCCACGGCATCACTGCATGGATGGGAGCGTCAAGCCAAAGTCCAAGCAGAATGCGCTGACTCAACGTGCACTGCAGGGAGAACCTTGCTCTTTTGGAGTTCAACTTGTGAGCAAGGCGATCACGAACAGCTGGCTCCAGAGCAGGCTTCAAGTCACTACCTCCCGTTCAGCCTCTTCTACTTCTGTCGGCGCAGATGGCTCAATAGGCATGGCCAGCGCCACGCCCAATATATGAAGCAGAAGTAGATTTCGGGCCCACGCAGTAGTCGCGCCGATACCTTGCAAAACTAAGGGGTCATGCTAGGATGGTCGGCGGTGGACCTACGAGTTCCCGTAAGAGACCCAAAATGACCTGGCGGCACCCGGGTCACAACGGCGAAGTAGCCCCAAGCGCACCCGTAAGCATACCCAACAACCAACAAGAGACGGCCAGCAGGATGTTCTCGGCAACACAAGTACGAGGACACAAGTTCGCCCAAGCAACTAGGTTACTCAGAACAACCTGCCACATCCCTTCAACACAGGAGCTTTGCGGGGTTTGTAGCGATTAAAGCATACAGAGTCAAGGGACACCCTTACAGCCCACATCTTAAACTCCGATACGCAGAAACTCCTGCTCTCGCTGGTGGAAAGCGGATTTCGACGCATAAAAGTTAGAATTGCAATTGGCTTGCAAGTTTGTGCTTTTTGTCCCTGTCACTCAAGATTCCTGTCGCTTTGACATTGTACAGTCCAAACAAAACTGGAATCAACAGTCGAACACCCTAGGACTTAGGGATTTTAACTGAAGTAGATAGTTTGTGCACAGCAATGAGATTTGCTAGGTCTGCTAGACGGCGCTCCGTCACGGCAAGCAGCTGGGAAGAGTTTTCTCCCCAGCATAGGAGAGGACAAAAAAAATGACGGCCTGTCATGGCACTACAGTTGGTTTCGAGCAGAGTGCTCCTGCATCGGGTTCCAATAGTTCTAGGCAGCTACAAATGTAACAATGGATGGCCAGAGCACTGGCATAACGCATGGTTGCGCTGAGGCTGCCACCCCCCCGCACCAACACTCCCCGTAAAAAAAACCCACCGCTTGCGGAGATTCAAGGCAAAATGGCACGGCTCTTTTTGTCGCGGGGCTGAGGACCCTTTCCTCGGGGCCGGGCGGGGCGCTCTTGCAGCTTGCACAGGCCGGCCGGTCGGGCATAGAGGCGACCCTAACTCAAATGAAAAAAGGCCACGGAAACACATGGAGCGTATTACGACAAAACCGTCTGGGTTGGGCGGGCGCAAGGGGACACAAACGCCGGACGGAGCGCTCTACGGAGCGCTTCCGACACCAGGGCCTCGAGGCAGCCCTGATCAGCCGCCGACACGGTCGAAGTTGATGCCCACGCGTCGCCGTCCTCGTTGGGCGGCGACGCCGCAAGCCGCCCCCGAGATGGGGTCGTTTTTCGTTCAAACGCTGCCTCAGGGTCTGAGACTTGCGCAGGACCCTGCTACGTGCGCACAAAATGCTCCAAGGAGCCTGACAAAGTACGTGCAACACACTAGCTACAACGTGAAACGGTTTGGGGGGCCAGGCGACACAAACTCTTACTCTCAACCCGGTTAAGAGGTCAAAGTAGCCGGCATGGGGCTTTCTCGCTCTTACTCACCCCAGCCAAAAGGTTAAAGCGGCTGGCTTGAGGCTTTCTTGCACTTAGTGGCACAGAGCACATGGCACAAGCCACAGCTATTGTAGCAATCCTGGCAAGGAGACCTCAGACCAGAAGAGCAAGGGCTAGACGCAGCAAACCTGGTGAGGAGACCTCAGCCCGTAATCAAGGCCAACACGGCCGCGCCAACATGTAAAGGCTGGGAGCACCGAAGAGACGCGCTCAACCAGGGAAAGCACACAGAAGGCACGGCAACGGCCTGGAAAGCCTAAAAGGTGGGCTCACGGAAGGGCCGTGCTCAACCAGAGCAGGACACACGCTGCAGAGACCTAAACATGAGGTTTTGGGCCAGTGGCTAGCGCGAAGACCTTGATAATAGCCTCCCGCAGGCTTCCCCAAATCAGAGCCTTTTTGAGACCCTGATTGAGTGGGTCCCCCAGTGCTTCGTGGGCGAGGCGCCGGAACCTTCACGCCACGGTTCGGGCATAATAATTGTTCCTCTCAATTTGGCGCTGCACGCCAAACCGCGCACGGACTTAGGACCGCGCCAGCTCAATGCCTTGACCAGAGCAGGTGTTGGCGACAGATTGAAGCAGTTGACTAAACGCAAAATCTGCAGGGTTCTTGGCAACGAGCTCTGGTTGAAACAGTAGCTGGAACTGGGTCTGCGGCGCTCGTCCACATGCTGCTCGGCAAAGCGACACCTTCCATATGCCTGTTGAAGTTACAAGAAAACACTTCTTTCTGCAGGCTGCTCGGCAAAATGACACCGAGTGCTGGCTGAGCACGAAGCCAAAACTCAATGTCTGCAGGCCACTCAGCAAAATGACACCTTCCAGAGACAGGTTGGAATGGAATCGTTGCCAAAACTTGCTGTCCGCAGGCCGCTCGGCCAAGTGGCACCTCCCAGATGTTGAGGAAAACGTACTGTCTGCAGGCTACTCGGCAAAAGCGCGCCTTCCAGACCCTGGTTGCAAATACTGCCAAAACTCAGTGTCCGCAGGCTGTTCGGCGAAACAACACCTTCCAAACGCTGGTAAGAAGAGCAGCCAAAACGCTGTGTCTGCAGATTGCGCGGTAAAGTAACACCTTCCAGATGCTGGTTGAAGTCTTCGCCAAAGCTTACTGTACGCAGGCTGCTTGGCAGAATAACATCTTCCAGGCGCGGATTGAAGAAATTGCCAGAAAACAATGTCTGCACGCCGCTTGGCAAAACGACACCTTCCAAAAGCTGGATGAAATTGCAGCCAAAGAGCAACAGTTTGAGCATCCACCGTGCCCCTGCTGAAACCATCGCAGAGCTACACTACGACATCCGAGGGGCGCACATTGGCCAGCGTTGTTGTCGATGAAGGCCACCCAGCCCATCAGCAGCCATTTCTGGAGTGTCGCCACTGCAAGGATCTGGCCCCAAACCTCCAACCTCTGTTTGGGCGTGCACTCACTTGTCCTCCTGGCGGACACAGCCAATGATGGCGGTGAGTTTGTCAATCATCCTCTGCGCGGGGGATAATGTGACGCTATGCTTACTGACGGTCACCAGACGCACTGGACGACATGCGCATTTGCCGCCAAGTCCCGCCAACCAAAGAGGAAGCCGGCGCCGTCATGAACCAAAGGCGGCGGCGGTCTACGAAGGAAGGCAAACACAGAAAAGGCTGTTTCAGCGAACGTGCAGCGCACGCTCGTTTGCTCAATGCTACAACGCACACACACGCGCTATCAGACAATCGTGGCTGATATGCTGGTTGCACAGAAGTGCTATGCCCTACTCACGCTCAAGGAACACACCGTTTCGATTGTCTGCATTCGACTTTAGACATGTTGCGCTCAGAGCCATGAACTAACACTTCTAACATCAGCCATCCGACCCCCCCTGACCCCCTTAAAGCGAGCATATGGACTCCTGCACTTGCCACACAACCCCCAGCCCGGACAGCCCGCGCTCCTGCCCCGGACTACTAGCCCAGACTCCCAAGCGACAAGATGAAAGCTCGTAACATTCATTCAAATATCAGCCATCCACACCCCCGCACCCCCGTAAAGCGAAAAAAATCAGAGCCATAAAAGCTCCGAACACTTCTTCAAACATCAACCATCCAAACCCCCCCAACCCCTCTCAACCAAACAATACGCAGAGCCCAGAACGACCCGGACTCCTGACCCGGACTCCTAACCCAGACACCTATACCTGCCCCACAACCCCCAGCCCGGACAGCTCGGACTCCTGCCCCGGACTTAGCCCACACTCCCAAGCAACAGTATGAAAGCTCGCAACATTTGTTCAAACACTTCTTCAAACGTCAGCCATTAAAACACCCCACCCCTTTGAAGCGAATATATGCAGAGCCACGAATGCCCCCGCACTTGCCACACAACCCCCAGCCCGGACAGCCCAGACTCCTGCCCCGGACTACCAGCCCTGAGGAACATCCGCATCCGTGTCACGCGCACACATGCGCGTGCCCCATCACATCAGGAATGCACGCGCGCAACAAAAAGACGAATGCTGTCGTCTCGGATGGAATGGCCGCACTTCGACTTTACAGGGTCCGCCCAAGGGCCCGGACAAAACCGCACACATGCGCATGTCCGCGCGGAGGACATGCGCATCTGCGTGACGTAGCTGCACGCGCATCTACATCCCTGCGGATTCCACACCACAGCGTGTGGGGGGTAGCATTTGGAATTGCACGCGCCCACGGACGGATAACCCGTCTCGATGCGCAGCACGCGCACTGCACGCTGCACATTACACAGATGCTGCGGCGAACACGTATCGGCAAAAAGACGCGTCAATCTTTGTTGAAGAACATCCGCATCCATGTCACGCGCACACATGTGCATGCCCCGTCACATCAGGCATGCACGTGCGCAACAAAAAGATTAAGGCTTTCGTCTTGGATGGAATGGCCGGGGTCGGGGGTGTCAAGGCCAGGGGTCCATGGTTCTGTCCGCGAGTCCGGGCTGGGCATCTACTGCCACGTGCAGGACTCCAGACTAGGACTGGGACTGGGAATGTGCGGGGCAGCAAGTTGGAGAATCCGGGCTGAAGATCGGGTGGCAAGTGGCAGTCAACACTAGGAGTCAGGGGCGTCCGGCCTTCCAAAGCAGAAGTCCGGGGAGTTTGGCCAAAGTTTGGATCAAAGTCCGGGCCCCGCGTGAAAGTCCGGGGGGTCTGAGTTGGGGGTACCAAAATGACCGCTTTTGGGGGTACCAAAATGACGCGGCTGCCCTATTCGTAGTGGCACCCCCCCCCCCACAAGTGGAAACTTGCGCTGCTGCACCGTCGGAGCGAAGCACCGCCAGTTCGCTTCTACTTTTACTACTTCTTCTACTACTACTACTACTACTACTTCGACTTCTACTTCTACTTCTAGTTCTAGTTCTAGTTCTAGTTCTACTTCTACTTCTACTTCTACCTCTACCTCTACCTCTACCTCTACCTCTACCTCTACCTCTACCTCTACCTCTACCTCTACCTCTACCTCTACCTCTACCTCTACCTCTACTTCTAC
>CAJNIZ010005891.1:12428-56293 GCA_905231905.1 Symbiodinium pilosum | reverse complement strand
ATAAACAGACCCCTCGTGACCCCTGTTTTCGAGGCCCGAAAGGAGGCCTCCCCAAATTCTCCTGCCGCTGGGTCTGGCCCGCGAAACACGGCCAAATTTGACCACTTTTGGGGGTTTCCCCTCCCCCACACCCCCTTCGTACAGATCAGCAAAGCTGGACCTGGACGAAAGCTCAGAGAAGCTTTCGTAATAACTACCTTACAGTAATCACAGCAGTTGGTTGACGGTGGGCGGAAAGTGCACTCGGGAGATTTTGCATGCTTTGAACATCAGATCCTGCCTTGAAAAAGCCGAAGTCTGTATAGATGCCATCACTATCGGGCGACGGATCCTTCGCTGCCCTGGCCAGAGCCACTTAGACCATCTAGAGCGAAATGCTTCAGCTTTCGCATCGTATGCTACACTTAGTGTTTAGCTGTCGTTTTCACAGTGGAGCAAGTGCCATGCTCATCTCTATACGCCATAATGCTCCGTCCGTCACACCTGGCAAAGTTGTCCTGCTCCAGGCAACATATCAGGAAGCAGATTACCTTGCCAGGGAAATGAAATGCCAGCAAGCCCAGAGCATGTTACGTTGCACTCAGTCGCCCGCTATAAGGTATGTGGCATCTTGGGTCAAATATCTTCTTGCCTGTCGCATCTCTGGGCCGTTCACTGCTAGCAACTTTGTTGCAAGCGACAACCACGGACTGGACATGCTTCGATTTTTCGAGTTTGAATGGCTTGAGCTTGCATCTTGTCCCTAGCTACCCACGCAAATTGATGGCTGTCGACAGCTTTAGCCTAGACAGAAATGAGCAGCTTGCAAAAGCACAACTATTTCTTGACTGAAACGCTCTCTATGCGCGAGGCCATACAACTTGCCTGGCCCTTGAGGGAGTTCTCGGATCCTGTCAAGACGGTTTCCTCAACGCCTTCAACTCGGCCCGTGATGTCCAGCTCATGCCTCGAGGTACACTTGAAGTCCAGGCCAGACCCACTCTATGAGACATCACAATGCCAATACATTCAGGCAAGGGACGTTGCCGCAGAGAGCCGCATGGTCACCACCTTGCCAGACATAACTTGAACATCTCGAAGAAACATGTGTGCTGCAAGCCTCCCAACTGCAAGAGACAAAGTCCAACCTTTGACTACATCCATTGTCGTGATGAATCTTGCGAAGCTGAGCCCTGGGACCGTGGGCGTCGTGGAGAAGTACATCCTGAAGCACACCAGCAAGATGAGTCAGCTTGACAATTCCTGTCCTTCATGATTGAGGGTTTTCAGGCCATCACTGCTGTGAGGGTGTGGTGTTTGCTGGCGACCACTCCATCTTCCAGGCCAGTGGTCATCGATTGCTTGTCTAGTCTAGATCTGCGAGCATAAGAGCCGGTCAAGTTTGGGTTCCTTCAGGGAGGGATTTGGAGATTTTGGTGATTTTTGGTGGCTTGGTGTGCTTAGTGTCTTTGGTAGGACTTCGGGGCTGAGGGCATGCTGTTTGGTTTGGCCCAAGTTTGCTTCCAAACAGACTTTGCCAGAAGTAGCATGCCATTGCACTTTTGCGTGGGCATAAGCAGGACCCTGACTCTAGGCGACTCTGCGCGGCCCACCTCACTCTCCCGCTCTCGCGCCTGCCTGCAGGAAGAACTGACATCGTGCGTGAGTGGTGAGGTCTCGCTGTTGGTTCAGGGAGCCATGGGAGGGTGTTCTCCACCTGGCGGCGGCATGGGCCTTTTCGGCGATTGTGCTTTCCACTTTGCTGGCTCGCTTGGTCGTAACTGACTGTCAGTGGCCTTTGCTGCTGCTGCCGCCGCCACCGTTCAGGCCTATCGACGGGGCGTCCGAATGCCCCTTTGGGCTTCTTGGCTTCTCAGGAAACATCGAAAGCCTCCCACACCACCTGAAAGCCACCTGCGATCTGAACTTTACTCGAATCCAGGATCAACGCTGTGGGACCATTGGTGACTTGCTCGGACCCGGTACTGCGACAACGAGCTGGGTTTGCCCCAGACCAACCCTCAAACCATCATAATTCCTCTGGACGCTTGGGGTTCAGGGTTCATCGAGGCTTGGACCGATGCAGGGTTTCAGGATTTTGCCGCTTTCGGGTTTTCGGGCTTCGAGTTTCTGAACTTCAAAATGCGCAATGTGCCGATTTTGCCGCTACGGGCGGCCTGCAACCCTGCCAGCTTGGTAAGCAGGTCAATGGCCTTCATGGTCCTGCTATGTCCTGCTCTGACTCATGTATCCCCGTAAGATATTGGGGTAAAACCTAGGGATCTCAGTTTGTAGTAAAAGTGGTCTATGAAATGGGGTCCTCAACTGTTTTGGGGGCCGCTAGAAAACTGTTTTGGGGCCCCAGAACAATCTATGTAATGAGGCTGTTAAGATAGGTCTCATCACACGGGATCGATTTTCAAATTGAGCAGGGCTCAAGTAATCCAGATCGTAACTGCCCGCTCCTAGTTTAAACAAAGGGTCCAGCTGCGGAGGACTTGCTCGGCAGTGCTTTGATTTTCTAGCGTTGAGCTCACCACAAAAATAAGTTTCGGTGAGTAATTATGACGATTGTCAAGTAAGCTCTGAAGTTCTTCGTAGTGTTTGTTTGCTAGGTCTGGATTCACATGACATGCTCGTGCTACTTATGTAGAAATATGTAGAAATGACATCAAATTTGCCCGCTTGCATGTTGAAGGAAACTCGCATGTGCCGATCGCTGACAGGCTGAACAGAGACCATGTATCTAATTGCGCGACGTGAAAGGACTATACCTACCCCTGCATGTTCAATAGCGCTTCGGAAAACACCACCATGAGTTGGGTTGTTGCGTGATGCTTTGCCTGATCTTGATTGTTCCGTTGCTTTGTTTCTTGCATCATCAGGAATGCCAGTCGACCAATAGAATGTGTGTGTTTTGATGCGTTTCCTGGGCATTGTGGTTGATGTTACTCATAAGATGGATAATTCTTTCACGTTTCGATATTGGTAAAAGTCCTCTGCAGTTCAGGAAAACAATTTTGCAATTTTTCCCGGGTGTTTCTTGATAAGCACAAGCGCCTGATAATCCGTATTGTCTTAGTTAATGCTACAAACGGCTTCTAGCATGGAATTAGCCTCATCTGCCTTAGCCGCCCTCACTACTTCTGAATACAGCATGTTACATGATGAATATGCGCCTGTTGGTTCTGGAGCTAAGAAAGCATTGGCCTGAACAGCCAAGTCGGTGGCCTGCTTTTTGCTTAGACGATACTCGGTGCGATGGCACGTCGATTAACAGCACGATTAACGCGACGTTGTATACGTGCAACCTCGCTCCTGCATTTCCTTATTTTGAGGGTGGCAGGTTGGTTACCGCTGTCTGAGAAATCAGCGGGGCTTTCCCGCATCACCGTTGGGGGGTCTGCTGGCGTGCAGGGGAATTTGGAAACCTTTTCATTTACAGGGTTCTTATTGGCATGATTTGCCATGGGCGATTTCATGGAGTAGGCTTGGTTATGAAGCGACAGGTGGTGGAAGATTCGGGGTAAGGTGTATTGTCTCAATTGGTATGGACGAGAATACTGCGAGAATACCTCGAGAGGCCCGTGGACCTTGTGGAGAAAGCCAGAGGATTTCTCCATTGGAGTCTTTCTGTCAAAGCGTGAGCGAGAGTACCCAGAAGTTGCCTCGAGAGGTCCTGAGACCTTGTGGCCCGAGCCAAGTTGCATCTCCACCTGGCGCTTGTTTCCTAGATTTTGGTTTCCATACGAGTCATTGTTTCTCATTTGTTTCATCGAGTGGTGCGTGCCAACACTTTTCCCGGCTTGACGGGAAGAAAAAATGCCAGCCGGGCAAACTGCGGTTCGAGTTCGGCTCAAAATTCTTGCGCTTGTAGGGGCGTGGGTCTGGGCGACAGCATTCTGCCATAGCTCACGCGCCAAACCTCCCAACTGTCCTTCACTGACACGAAAGGAAATGGCGAATGGGACTTTGGCCCACTTTGCATGCCAGGTTGTACGGCATGCTGGCATTTTCAATCTCCATAGATGTTGTAATGCTCCCCTTTCCCGTTCCTTTGCCTTTTGCGCGGCCTGACTGGTTGAGGAGCTCTTCGAACTTGGAAATCCAAGCCTGCTCAAAAGCTACATCGTCTGCAACGTGCTTGGCTGACATATACAGGACCATTTTGCCTTCGTCCGGGAGGAAATGACACCAAATCAGATATTCACCGCCGTCCTTTGTAATCAATGTGTGGTCTTCCCAGCTGTGTTTTGAAGGTCGCGCCGCATTGTTCCATGACGTTCATTTACACCGTCAAGGGATACTTGAGGTTCTATCGAATAGCGAGATTTGTGGCTGAACTCGGATTTCTTTCATGTTCTGGCCCCTGTCCTGGTACTTCCCGAAAATCTTGAGAACCTTCTCCCAATTGTCCTCAACCTGATCGCCGATGTAGAATTTCTCTCGGAGATGCTGGTTGTTGGACTTGCTTCGGGTGAAATTAAGTAGCTTCTTCCTTTGCCAGGGTTGCGTGATGACTACGACAGTCATTGCCGAAAGCATATCGCCTTTAGTTTCGTGCGAACAAATCCACTCTCGGTATATAATAGAAAATGGATATGCCGGCTTTGTTCGCAACCTCTTTGATGAAGCTCTCACGAGACTCCACTTGGCGTTCTAGCTGAATGCCTCGATCTTCCAGATTGGTGGCGTCTGAGACGAAAGTGCTCCACCCTCCCACCAAGAACTCTTTCTTGGCCTTCTCCCGCAGTGTGTCAGCATGCTGTGCTAGTAGATATGCGGTTTGAATTCTGGTCGTCGTAATCTCTTGCTGCAGTTCCTGGAGAGTTTGAATTGCCATAATATTCGCCCAAGCAAGGCTACACTTCCCAAAGCTACACCCGCCCCGGTGCAGAGGCCCCTAGGACCTAAGAAAACGCATCCAAACCGGCCCCTCTATCGGGGCTCCGCTACAACAAGAAAAGCCTAACGCACAGCAAAACGCCGACCCCTGCGCCAAAGGCCGTTTTGCACCACTCACAAAACTCCCAGCCTTCATGGCTATTATGGAAAACAAGCGTCTGAAGCTGCGGGCAAAAATGGGACTTATCACAATCCTACTGTGTGGAGACGTGCGGAGGCATGAGCAGCTGCGCTGACAGCTGAGCATCTTGCATTACCGCCATAAAGAAAGTCGTGCCCTGTGAAAGCCTCACTTGTGCATCAGCATTGCCAACAACAACTCTTGACACCGTACCATTCAAGGCAAAGTGGAAGAGCCATTTTGAGCAATGTTGGGTGACCTGCACGTTCTCAACTGAGATAGTTGCAAACGCCACAGCAATTTGTGCAGCTCAGCAGCTGAGCAATGTTGACAGAATTCATTCCTGCATGGCATGCTTTGCAAGTGCAATAATTCAAAAAGAGGCAAATGCCTCTTTGGTAAGCTTTTCCAACTCAGCCACAGTGCCTGCTGTTCGCGTGGATACCGTCTGGAAACTTAGCACGACAATGCACACAACATAATCAAACCCACGGCACACCTTTTTTATTTGAAGCATAAACCAGCCTCGAACTGACAAGGAAACTTCAGGGGGTGAGCTGAGCGTGAATCTTTGTGCTGCAGCCAGCATTACCCTACCTCTGCGCAAACCACCTTAGCTGAGTATATCAACAAACGATTCCGGAAGCAAAGCATTCTCTACCCATGTCACCTCAATCCAAATGCTGTTGTTGGCCTTCGTGCAAGCCTTCTAGTTTTGCAAACCTTTTGTGTTCTCTGATCTTCAGAGAACATCTTTATTGCTGGCACTTCTTACACGCACTTCCTGCTGAGTTGCAGACAAGGCGTTGCCCAAGATTTCATGGGCGTACAGCCCCTTGAAAGCCGCGCTGCGAAAATCCTGACCACGCGCTGTCGCAGCCCTCAAGAAAAAAAATGTTCCCCAAATGCATCCACGGCAAGAGAGTAATCTTTTGCCAGCCTGGATCAGGATCACGAATGTTCCCAGGACATTTAAACCCACAACAACCAACACCAGCCACATGGTGTGGACGGCCGGGAACATGTGCCTGCCAAGGCACGCGTTACTTCAAACGTCAGGCCAGCCCTTGACGGATTTTACAAGCCGGGACGGCGTGAAGCACCGTCGCGGGTGTTCCAGGAGAAAATCCAGAACTTTCCTGGTCTCAGAGTGTGGCCTCAGCAGATTACATCTCAGCCGGGCACTCTAAGTTCTGGATAGGAATCCAAGCTGCGCACCGTGTGCTCCTTCTCCAAATTGCCGCGATCAAACGTATCTGGCAAAAAACGCAAAGTATCAGGTCATGTGGGGCCTGGCAGTTGTCACGCTATCTGAGGTTGACCTATTGCTATAGGTAGCCAACGTCTCAGCTGAAGCTTGTGCAAACAAATCATCTGCTGCAAGAAAACATGTATGGGTCATGAACAACAAACTGGTCCAAGGCCTACGCTTTGTGCAAGGTCTGGCTTGTATGGGCGTATGTTCGTGGTGAAGTTCTCAAATCACCACCCTCTTAATCCCTCTTGAGAGTTGGGGGGGTCACACCCCCCGCCACAGGAAGCTTACTTAATTTCAAGCCTGACGCTGAAATGGAGTGTGGCCTGGGGAGTGGAGAGGTACAACAAAATTTCAGGGAGGGTTGCCAGAAGTCCATGCTACTGCTGCTGCTGATGCTGAGCCCTCTACACACAGCACAGTACACCTACACATTGCTCAATCTTGGCATGAACTTTCGCTGCAAATGCATATGTCACTGGGGGAGGGGCACCAACCGCTCCCCAGTGCACCCGCAGCCCGACCCATGCCATGAGCTGACACACAACCTCAAGCCACCAGCGCGAATGGCCCCTGCTTCAAGATAAACGGAATCCACATACCGCAAGCCGAATTCCTGACAAGAACGCGGAGTCAAACGCACAGCTCCCACACCTAGTCGCCACCCAGCTTGCTGGCGCAGAACTATACTCTCTGTGCTTTATGAGCGATCCAGACGCCTGCGCGTCAGCAGCGCACGCCAATCAGAATGGTGTCTGTTCCTGACACGCAGCTGACGCCAGACCTCCGGTGCAAAGCGACAACGCGTCTGCCCACACATTTCGCACACTAGCAACGTGCAACACCCAAAGATTTACTCGCTCCCGCATACAAAGCACCGCAGGGCGCCGCGGGAGCTTGAAGAACAAAGCATAGTGGCCTGCGCATTGATAGGCTTTTGCTGGCGCTGCAAGCAACACCCATGTTGTCACACTGTTGTCGCACGCAGATGCGACCAAGCGAAGCCCTGAACTGTCCCTCAGACAGCCTAGCATCCAATCGCATGAGCTGCGCCAATGCTTCCAGCGCGCATATGCAAGACTGCAACGACGCCACGGGCTTGCCTTCATCGTCTGTGCAAAACCAACTGGGCAAATCAGAGCGGTGCACCCGCACTGCGAAAAACTTGATGCTGGCCCGGTCCAACTCGCAATTGGGAGGTGACCAACAGCCCCCCCAGGCCAGCAACATCCCCCCCAGCAAACGCGTCCGCAGCAGCGAGCACACCTGGGGCCTCATGCTCGACCAGGTGTAAAAGGAGACCGCGGCCTCCTCTTTAGAGGCCTGCACCTGCCTAGACGCAGTATCACCAAATTTGACCTTAACATGCCCTTGCCTGAAACACAGTCCTGCGCACGCCCGCCTATCAGAGGTCTGCCACCGCACTCCAGCAGCTTCCACCCAGCTTGGGCATCACAAAGCACGGCCCCATGCCTCAAACACGCGCGATCATCTTTCAGCCAACTGTGCCCTGTCCAGAGGCAAGAACCGCAGCGCTGGCTTCAAAAGCATGTGAAACCAAATGGCCATCCAAGGCTTCAGCCACTTGGCACCACAAGTGCACCACGACAGAAGCCCAATTACATAGGGACTCCAGCGCCCACCGATCATGGCTGGACCCAGCACGAGCAACCGCACGCAAGCTTGTTGTGAGCCTAGCAACCTTGTCCTCGGGCAGCGTGGCACAAAGCCGACCATTCAATTCAAAAAGCCAACCAATCCAACGCACTTGTCTGGCAAGATACAGCTTGTGCCAAGATAGCGGTACCCAATTCGCACGCGAACAATATTTGTAGGCAGGCAACACCAGGTGCGGCCCGCACTGGAAGCAGAGAGAGGCTGTCATCCGCATAATTTGAAAGAAAATGGGACAGCACCAGGATCAGCTAATGAATTAATCGGACGAAGCCAGCCGCCACTCGGGCCCACCAGAAGGCAGCCCACGCGCAGCCGAAGTGGCATGTTTTGTAAACAAGCCACCTAATGTCCTCTGCGGCATCCACCACGCTGAACAGAGAGAAGCCCTGCTCCGAGCCAGGAACCTTGACCCGCTTGCACGCTTTGCTCACATCCATGAGAAAGGCCGTCCCCTCACTCTGCGGGCAACGGGAAAGGAACTGCGCCACATCATCCAACATGGGCAGCTCTCAGACACTCGGCAAAGCCGGTTTGCATTCGACACTGCGCTATCGCCAATGAGACGAGGCGCAGCGCCGCACCCTCCTTTTGCACAAGGCCAAGCCTGCCAGCAGCACACCGATTCCCAAATCTCGCCCAGGCCTCAGCAAGACCGCCTAGGAGCCATTCCGCAAACCCTGGTCATGCACCGGGAGCTCCAAGTCCGGGTGCTCCGGCAGATCCACTTGGCGCCACACGCCGGAAGGAGGAATGGCGGTCACAATGCCCGTCGGCACCCCTTGCGCAAGAATGTCACCCGTCAACGAAAACAAGCCATCCCAGAGCTCAAGCGCTATAGCGGCTGCCCAGGCGCAAAAATTAGCGGCACGCGCGAACCCATGTTCACTCAAGAAAGACACGACATCCTCACGGAGTAGTCAAGTCTCTGCATCACTCAACAAAGGCTCACGCTGCGCCCGACCAATCGCGCGCTCCAACCTACGCTCTAGCTGCCAATCGTCAATACGTTGCAACCATGTGTGCCGCAAGCTCCGCAGCACACCTGGGCCCGAAAATAACACCAATCTGCATCCGAAATGATACCACCACCATCACGCAGCCGCCCATCTGCCCGCTGCGGCACAGGCCCTGCAGCACGACTTGTCGCGGAACCCAGGCACGTGTCCGCACTTGACAATGCCGCTGCCGCACGGCCGCACGGTCAGCTCCATCTCAGTTAGGCTGTCTCCGTTGTCAGGTTTTGCCAACTAGGGGCGCTCAATCAGGACGCGCCGAAGCATGTCCCTGTCAACAATAACATGAGACACAGGGCGTCGTCCAACGTGTGGCCTGAGAAACAAAGCTGGAAGACCTCCTCAAGCACCGCGCTGTCTGCAGAGTCTGCTTCCTGCACTGTTGGTGGCGGGTGGAAATGATCCGACGGCTTGTTCGCATAATAATAACGCAGGAATTTCTTCACATAGACAGCCCAGCTATGCAAACGGCCAGCCCCAATCATGGCAAAGTGTGCGCTCGGGTCTGAATGCACTGTACGCGCAGCGCTGCACCAGCCAACTCCAGCTCCCACTCTTCAGGCGGTGCTTCCGCGCCACTCCCATAGCTGGTACGGTGGTCTTCTGCTGTTGCGTAGACTGCAAACAACACAGCGCAGGCAAGGTTTCGGCAGCGACGCAGGAATGGCCCTTTCCCAGCTGCTGCATTTTCTCACGCTCACTTGGTGTGAGCTTGCCAGGAGGGGCAGCAAGCGCCAACGCCAGAGCTGTCCCAGCTGCCAGGCTCGCAGAAGGCAAGCTCAACACGGGCAGCGCTTGCCCACTCCTCCAAAAAAAACCTTGAGACGGCTTCCACAGCCCACTCATCGCTGGCAGCGCAGACAACACCAAGCTTCGAAGACAGCTTGGTCAGCCAACCTTCAAAGGCTGCCTGATCAATAAATGCGCCGCCAAATCTCTTCCATTGCATGGGACTCCTTCGGCCTTAACACGTAGCAGGAATTGCCACGCCATTAGGAACAAATCAGCTGCCTCCGCGAACTGCTCAAGTTCCGCGCACAACGATATCAGGCGGGCAACTGTAGCATGATCCAACAACAAGGGGCTTGAAGGAACGCCCTGCATGCTCTGCTGCTGCTTCTTCAACCCTTGTATGGCCAGCTTGACCTCATCGTCATGCCATTGCAACCCCAGTCCCCAGCATTTACAAGCCCACACTACGCAACCCACGTAGTTGGAGGCAGTTGCAGCATTGCGGAACAGCGCCAAGAACAAAATGACATGTTGCGAGCACACTGGCGGAAGAGACTCATCAGCAAGATAACCCAAGACTGAAACAGCGAACGCACGCCAGGCCCGAAGTCCTGACGCCAACGACTGCTTGTCCTTGCGGGAAGACTGTTTGAGCTTTTCGGCTTTCCTCTGCAGAATCTGGATGGCATCCACATGGCTTGCTGCTCGCTCATGCCACTGCTACACGCGGACCAGCCCCTCGACGCTCGGATCCAAGAATGTTGCCAAGATCATTCTCTACGAGCCCTTTTGCGAGATGCCTGTGTAGTCGCCACATCCACGGCCACGGCGCGCTTGAGCAACGCTTTGCCTTTGTCGCACTGAGCAAACTTCACCGCCGTTGTAGCGGAAAGTCCATCTAGACGCGCAGGATAGTGAAAGCCCCTACCGACCAGTTGTAGCGCTGCACGCTGATGCCAGACAGCCAGAGTGTCGGAATCATCTACGTCAAGCAACCACTGCCCCATGGCCTGAACTTAGCTGCTTCCAGCTATTGCTGAGTTCGGCCCGTCGGACACGGCCCAACTCAGGTAGTTTGACCCAGATTTCGGGAACATCCAGCACCACACGCCCGCCTGTAATTGCCACATCCTCCGTGTCGACTTGCATGCTTTCGGCTCGTTTGAGCAGGTGAATCATCTCTTGATTGGCACTGATCACGAATGCCTGGAGCACATCCTGCACCAATATCATCGCCGACCATCTTGATGATTTCCAGACCTGTTTGTCTGGCTGAAGGTTGCTTGAGTCTGGGGCGGAAGATGTCGTAGCTGCCGACGCTCTTCCATCCTGCGAGCGCGGCATCATGAGCTAGCTTGAGCAAGACAAGCACAGAAGGGACGAAGGCATTGGCTGGCGCACAAGAAGCTGCGAAGGTGAAGGACAGCACCGTGCCTTGTTTTTGGCACCCTCAAAGCTCAGGCATACTCCAAAACTGCTGCACCCATGATGGGAGACGGGGCTGCATCCAATAGGCTTTCATCCGCTGCAGCAATGTTAGGGAATCGCGCGTCGAGCCATCCGCCGGATTAGCAGCGGACTCTACACGACCGACACGCAAATCCACCTGCGCTTCAGCCAGGTCAAGCCACAGGTGACCGACGCAAGCGAAGGATTCTGGTCCTCCGCCCCCTCCCCTCATGACAGCACGTAGCACGCCGTCATTGTCCACAAATGCTAACCAGCATGTTTCATTGAGGAGGTGACCAAACTTGCCCCAAGCCAATAGCAACCCCAACAACTCCTGAAAACCAATCTGGAAGTCACCTCTGTCTAGGAAGGAGCTGCTCCCAGACATCATCTGGCGTTTTCAAGCGCGTCCAAAAATACTGCCCCTGGACTGATGCAACGGCGGCTACCCACTTATAGTGGCCCCTGCCGCATCAGACCAGGTTACGCATTGCGCCGCATTTTCTGTTCCAAGTCTACGAACTGACAACGGGCACTTCTCCAGGTATGCGTGGAACCATCTCGCAGACTGCAGCAACCTGGTTGAAACTATGTTTGGAGCAGTCGCAGTCGGGGAGTGAGCCTGTGCATAGACAGGCTTGATGTACGCCCTTCCTACTCGGCACCCCAACACTGTCACGGCAAAGGATAGCCTGCCGGCTAGCTAGGAAGCATCCCCAGGCAACAAATGTTGCAGCTCTAGCAACTCCTTCAGTTGCAACCTGTACTGGGCGCGTGTGTATAACACTCGTTCGGCGAACGACACTATACACAAGCATCCCAGAACTTTCATGGCCGCAGCGTAGTCTGCATTTCTGGAATCGTCACAAGGGAAGCCATGCACTGGAGTGAGCATGGACAAGATGACCCCGCCTGTAAGGCACGCCCCTTTCCGGCTTGCGCCGAAGAAATCATCAACGCATCTACATCCTGGCGCTTGGAACAGAACTAGAACAATCAACAGCAGGAAGAACCCAACACGGCGCCAACAGGTAAACAGCCGCCACAGCACCAAAAGGTGAGCTCTTGTGCTGCGCCACCCAGACGGCACCATCACGCACCCACACACACCCCCCATAAACTTTAAATGCTCAGGCGCCACTCTGCGGAACTCTTGAGAAACATCTCGTTTCCACAAGCGAGCGTCGCAAGAGTCCCCTAGAAACTGTAGCACCGCGTGGGCCAACGAGTCTAGAGTGTCATGCTCGACCTTGTCCTCAGGGGCGGTGCACCTATTGAGTGTCTATAATGGTCTGCTACGCGCGTACGCCAGCCTGACGCCCGCAATTCGCAGACGGGGATTCTTCGAGTCTTCGAGTCAGGGCGACCTGCTCTAGGTCACTCTCACACAGGGGTCTAGGCAGGGTCATTGCGCGCCTGATATCTTCAGAGAATTGCAGCTCCTTAATGGAATGAAGCACCATCCGATTTGTGAGCCCTCTGAGCTTACGCAACTGCTGGATCGATCCCTTGTCCTCAAAATGGGCCCTCACTGCCCCCCCTTCACAAGGAGGCAGGTGACCAACCGTTGGAAAACCATGTTGGCCCAGTGTTTTTGCTCCCTGTCAAACTAGAAGCCAGGCGCAACACTTTCATGAGAGCTTGCCCTCTAAACGCATCAATCTCCTCGGCTGTGTGACGGACTTCGAAATTGAGAGCATCCCTCAGTTGCTCTGAAAGCATCGCAGGTTCCAGAGATGGATGACGCACCTAGCGGGCAAACTCCACATGCAATTCGGGAGACAAACCTGCAGGGGCACCTAATCCAAACCGGACCATGAAAGGGCCCAAGGATGGCACAACATCTGTGAATGACTGCGCTTCGCGCAGCTCACGAGGCAGCAGGCAGTGCTCCTGTGGCGGCACGGCCCACGAGCCCCGTGCCATACAGCATTGGCGTGTATGGTTGAGCTAGATGCGTTCGAAACACCCGCTGCCCCACGTAGGACACTTGACCCCTTAGCACAACCAGTTCACCTGGCCATGGAAACGTCACTGCAGGAAGTAGGCGCCACTGCGCGACACTGTGAAGAAACAGCGTTGGCTTGGCAAAGGGGACCAGGAAGTCGGCAAACCGCACGCTGGATTGTTCGCATAGGCTGTAGCCGAAAAGTCGACCCAGCCAACCACAAATTCAGGCACACGGTTACCAAGTCTTCCTGGCGTGGCAGCAAATCTGGTAGACCCCGCGGACGCGTGGCATTGAAGCTGTGGATCCCTGGCAAAGTCCGTCAAGGACTGGCACGGTGTCCCGAACTGCCCGTGTTTAATCGCCCCCTGATCGTGCATCATTGATTCAGCGGTCACATCACACTGAGGGCCACACCAAACATCAACCGGCCTGGCACATGGCATGCCATTGAGCATTACACTCGCGGTGAGGACTGCATCTCCCGCGAAGCACTCGAGGAAGTGCGGCACGTCGCCCCCCGCAGCCCCGTGTGAGGAAGCAGTTCCTGCGGCCCAAGCACTCCCAACCCCAGCCACCTCAAGGGTTAAGGTTAGGGTAGGGGGAGTACATAGGGAAGGGACTTGTGACGCCGAAGCCGTGGTAGCGTGATAGTGTGATAGTGTGATAGTGCTGGATGGGGTGGGAACCTAGGCGGCTTAACATAGGGGATGCGCCTACTAGTGCACAGGTCAAGGCCAGGCAGATAGGCAGATGCCACAGGTTGAGCCCAGGCAGATGCCACAGGTACGGCCGGGGCTTTGTCACAGCTTGGGGCCCTCACTGAGGCCCAGCCAGCGCTGGTGTGCTGACTGGATGCACAGGACCCAGCCTGCGTTTCAAGACCTGGCCCCCAATTCACGTGTGGTGGGACATTGTTTACCGCAGAAGCGCGAAGTCACTACCAGCCATGGGCAGCCGCACCACCCTTGCAGAGGTCAATGATCAAGGGCGCTCTCAGGGGGAGGAGTTTGTGAGGCTTGAGGCCAGAGCCTTGGCAATACTAGAAACGAGCACAGGAACGCAACCTGCGCAGGGCTCCTCTTCCTGACTCTGCGATCCTTTCATGGATTGCAGGAACGCACCGACCTGCTTCGGGGCCTGACCAGTCTGGGGCAGGCAGACAACGCGGAGGCTGCCACCTGCATCGCCGTCCCTGACTGCACGCTTACCTGGATGCCTTGGATAAGATGTGCCAAGGGATCCTCAACCGCAACACTGCCCTTGGTTTTAGGATCCAGTCAGTGCGGACGCAGCTTTCCTTGGGCGCGCAGCCCTCCATGGCCTCGGTGGAACACTACGCCCGCACTCTCCTGGCTGAAATGGAGACCCTTGCAGTTTCAGGCCAAGAGGCAGGGAAGAAGGCTAAGGTCGCGGCCATTGCAGCACCTGCATCCCCAACCCCTAAGACCCCTTCTAAGGGAGATGGTAAGGGTGGAAATAAGGGTGAATGTAGCGCAAAAGGGGATAGGACCCAAACCCTAAGGCCAAAGCCCCGTGTCGTGGCTGGACCACAGACCCAGCATCGGGGAGCCCTTCAAACACCTGCGGCACTCTAGCAGTGTCCTGATGGACGTTGGTGTCTCCTCAGCACCAACGGTCGTGCCACGGCCCATTCTTGCCGTCCTCGCGTTCGGCTTGAGCCCTCCTCCGTGCTTGGCCCTCTTCAATCCATGCTTGCGTTTTCAGCTGCCTCTTGCTTGGCGTGAGGTTGGTCGGATTTCCTTTCCGTCCGTCCCCCTTGCCGTCAGCAGCGGCTGCTCGACCTTTGTCCAGGATCATCTGCTGGGTCTCGAGCAACTGCTTGGACACCTGCTCAGTTTGTCTACGCGCTGCTTCGGTAGCTGCCGTCTGCTTGTTGAGAAGGGCCTCCGTAGTCATCGACACTTAGCGCACGAGACGCTCGCTTCCGAATATCCATCCATGGCTGTATCTTTCAGAACGTCTGTCAGCCTGTGTCTCGCAGTGCCCAAGATATCCTTGTCCACTCGCTGAATCTCCTGACTAATTTTGAGGTCTGCATCTCTCTTCTCATCTCTGCGCGCAAAGCTCTTCCTCACAATTTCTTCATAAACAAAAGCCAAGTAAGGGGGTCTGCCCTTTAGACATTCTTGCTCCGCCAGCTGCATGACAATGTCCGCGCGCGACAGCACATCTGGCCAAGATAGCTGCTTTGCGGCGACTGCCACTATTGCATATGGCATGAACGCTCCATTCCACTGCGACACGAACCTGAAGAACCTGGTTGACGCCGTGCAAACCTTCAACGCCCGTCCAAGTTCTTGCAGGCTTGCAGGTTTGTAATGGTCTGGCCGCCGCGCAGCGCCCATTCTTGATCATCTCGCAAGTGGAACTTGCCCCCGATCTGGTCCGGAGTATGCCACATGGGAAGGCAATGCGCAGCAGTCAAATCAACGAAAAGGAAGGGGTTCCAGTAGCAACCTGGGCCTCATCAGTGTGAGATTGCATTGCACTCCACAATCCTTGTTCGGCTTGCACGCTGAAAGCGAGTCCTTTCAAAGATGCTTTATTTAGCAGGCTTGCTACATCCGCTGACTTTACAGGCGCGAGCAAGTTGGCCAATCCACCGGCTGAAAGCCGAGCCGCTCCTGCATGGGGCGCTGCGTGGACCTGCTTGGCCTCGGACACGGCCTCAACCGCTCTGATGATACGACGACAGCAGGCCTGCACCACAATGTCCGCAGGCAGCACTGATTCCACCGCAGCTTTAGTGAAGCCCTCTGCCATCGATGGTTTGCTAGCTTTCAGCTTGTCAGTGAACAACTGGATTGTCGCCTGCACCACAGACTCACCGGGAGACTCCTCCCCACTGAATTGATGAAGGAGGTCCAGTCCATGGCTCACCCCACTCGCCTCGCAGAAAGCAAAAGAGGTGCTCGAGCTCTCCGGCTACATCGTCGCTCAGTGTTGTGCATTATCTACACCTGGCAATGTGAATCCAAACACTGGCTTCGCTCATTTGACGTTGATTTGCATCTGCTGCTCATACTTGACATTGACTGACCCATGTCATCATAAGGTTTTGCGTGTTCAACTGGTGATTGTGTGAAATTCGGGGTTTCGCTTGTCAGTGTTTCCCGGCGCTTTACCAGGTTTTTACCTCCAAAATCTGGGGCGCCGCTTTTCAGCGTTCCCGTCGCTTTACAAGCAAAAAAAATTGCTTCCGATGTCCTCCATGGACGTGACTCCTCGCAACCGAGGATTGTGGTCGAGGTGCACAAAATCGCTGCCAGACGCGTCGGGTGAAATGGGTTGGTGCTTTCCGACAATGACACCTCCTTGGGTGCCATCCGGCCAAAACCTGTTGTTACAACAACCGTCTGGTGTGCGCCTGGACAAAGTCCTCATCTATGGGGTGTATTACCCCTGGCCCGTAACACCATAGCCACTAACATCCTTGCCCCTCTCCGGGTTGCATCACCATACCTGGGCCTACCATACCTGGGCCGGTACTGGTATCACCGCGTGCATCGCAGGAAGGAAGCAAACTTTCCGTCTGCTTACGTCAGACCTCGCGCATGCCTGAGACCGCGCAAGGACGATCCATGTCCCTTGGGGCGCTTTCAATGCCGCGTAGCAGAATTGATCGTGGGTGCAATTGCAAAGGCGCCGTTTGATCACTTGAAGAATCACCTTGTCTGCTTGGGCTGCGGCTTGGCTTTGGCTTTACTTTTACTTTTTGGGGTCAGGACTGGCTCTTCTACCGGTCGACCATGAAAGCCCGTGCCAGGGCCCAAGTCACGATGTTACCACAAGACAGTTTTGAATTTGGGCACCACTGTCCGGTGCGACATTTTTGAACTGAATCAAGTGCCAACATGAGTTTGGCTGTATCACCCTGGAACGACACTGACTCTCGATGAACAAAATATTCACTGTGCCTCATATACTGCAATTGCTGAAGAATTCCAAAAGTCGTTAGCTGCGTGTCTCTTCGAAAGTCTAACACAACAAAATGAATGAGGCCAGCTCAACCAATCCGAATCTTTGCAATATGAGCATTTTGAAGTGGCAAGAATGAGCCGCGGGTCCAAGAGGCAAGGTTTGAGCTGTTTCCGAAATGCATGTTCCTAGCATTGTTGAAACTGCAGTTTCCCGCAAAGCTTCTACCGTGGAGCTTGTTTTGCAAGTCGCCTCAAATCATAGAAGGCATCACAACAGTTCCTGAAACTCATCGATCCCTTGAAGAATGATCCATCGAGATGCTCTAAGGAATCTCTCCGCTGGCCTTGCAGTTTGCTAGCACTACAGTTGTGATTCATTGGATTCTCCTGTGTACCGCCTCATGTCCAAGATGAAAAACCGTCCCAGAAATCCCATTTTGGCTCGCATGCATAGCCTACAGGTGCGAGCATGTTGGACGTAGCTCATTTACGAGATCGCCATCTGAGGTCTGTCCATTTGATGATCCTTGCAAACGTCCAACCCATATTCGCATTCTTCACTGAACCTTTGGCAAGCTGTGACGGCAGCACCATGATGGGTAGCCCCGTGTTGCCCAAAAAGATGAGAAACTCAGCAGGAAAGCGCGAAATCTGACGCATGAGTCAAGCTAGGCTGAACTGAAGCTGAGAGTCCCCAATTGTGGTAAGCAGAATCGGACTCCGCACGAAGTCCTTAGTAGAAATGGCAAGTCTTCCAGACACTTCCTCCACCTAGACTGACCATCATGGTGTGAATTGAGATGAGCAAAGAGCTGCCCGCTTGACCGAAAACTCATCAGCATGCATGTTGTCGATTGTAAGGTCTTCTCGGTGCATGACACGCCATCAAACTACTGTCGGTTACAACTTTGCTTTGGCTCCCAACCATGACGGAAGATGGCGTCATGACCTTGGTTCACAGCGACTCAGGAAGCTTACGGTAAGAGTGTTTGAGCCGCACAGGGGGCAAGAATTTGGAACCTGGCCAAACCGTTGTTTTGAAAGCTGGACACAGAAAGGTAGCAGGCCTTCATGGTCGACGCGCGCATCTCAGAATAACAACTGCAGCTGACATCTCGTTGAAGCTTCATTGCCGAACAGCAACATGGTAAAGAGGCTGAAGGCCCTCTTTGTAAAACTTCTCCTTGGCAGCTCAGACAGCCTCCTAAAAAATGTGTCCCTAACCAGAGCTTCCACATTTAAGCTGATCAGTCCTGAATCGCGCCGTGCCCCAGCTTGAAGTACACATAAAACACCACGATCCCAAGCGCATGGCTAACTAACCTAAGTGATCAGCGGCAAGGGCGTTCAAGCCTGCTTCTCACTGAACGAGCGTCTGCATCTAAATTATCATTTAAACTTGCGAGCAGGAGGCCAATACCCAATCATGATCTTCAGCACTTTGCCTAGGGCCTGTGGAATGGCAGATTCTCACAACCAGCTTCCGCCACTGCGTAAATCACTTGCGTTAGACGAATTCCAACATGTGAGCGGACCTTGTACTCCATGCGATGCTTTCTCGCAAGAGCTCTGCTGCAGGTGCCCCTTGCGATGAGGATGGCATGACAAGATATGGCAAGGCTCCAGGGCTCTCCGAGGTGCCAACTTTTTGGGCGCCCCTTGCGACTCATCCTACCGGGTTCGGGTTGAAAGAGCGAACCCGAAGCTGGCCAGACACTGAAGACTCCAGCACGGCGCTCCTCAACGGAAATTTGCCTTGGAGCCTGAGACGCTCCACATTTATTTGATGCCGGGCGAAGATGAACAATATGCAAATGTTGTCAGCTTCACGACGCAGTGACGCCTATGCTGGCTTCCATAATCAAGCAGTAACCGTTGGCCTCTGTCTTTTGGGCTCCGACCCAGCGAACTGCTCCTTGAGCATGGCCGTCATGGTTGATTTGATGGACATAAGTCTCCTCAGCATATAAAAATCAGGAGTCATGGTCTAGAATGATTATACTGAAAGAAAGGCTAAAACCTCCTGACTACATCCAACCATGATTATCCTAACTCGACATGCTCACAGGGGGCTGATTATATCTAGACGGATCTTTCCCCAAGTTTAGCTGGATACTTTCTGGGAGACTGAGGGGTTTAGGAGGAGATCAATTTTTGGGCTTGACCCCTCTGAGAGACTCAACTCTTCTTCCTCTTTCGCATAATGCAGTGAACCTCTGAGCTTTGGGCTGGAACACTTGGATCGGAAAGGGAACGCGGCCTGAGATTCAGGCAGCGGTACGCCAGCAAGGGCAATTGCGTCGCGGGACGAAGCTCTGAGGTTCAGGCAAATTCATTCTCCTTCCAGATGAGAGAATCCTACAGCAAGCAAGAAATGGCCAAGCACAACGCCATCTAAGAAATATCACGTGTCAACAAACCCAAAAAGGACAAGCTAGCCGTAGCCAAGACCCAACAGCGGTTAAAGGCCTACACAAGATTCCGACAAAAGAATCTGACAACCCTTCACGACCTGGAACGTGGCACAAAGTGAAACTCGAGATGGACTCTTCAGCGCTCGAAAGAGTCCTGCTTTGCAGGTCATGCGCCTGATAGCAGGAGCGGCAGAAACAAATTTCAATGTGCCATGGCCACAACGGATGTGAGTTGCGACTCGGAAACTTCCTAGAATTGCAAGCACCCTGACAGGTCAGCCTCCTCAAACTTCTGCCATGAAGCCATTTTAGCTTGCATTCGGAAGGAGTTCTGCCTGCCATACAGCAGTGGTCCTGCCCCTTGAACAGTCCCTCCATCTATCCCTCCACTCACGTGCAACATCTCAAAGATCTCTTTTACTTAAGGAAGCATTTGCACGGCCGGCTTTGCAGCGGCAATGCATACTGGAAGCTTGACGTCTAAAAGAGTGTCGCCATCTCTTGTTTCTAGAGTTTAGCGGGCCTCCTGCAGACATTTTCCAGGGCCTAACATGCAAAAATGTGTTCACTGCCCGTAGGTGCTGGGGAGGCTCAAGCGTCCAGTAAGTAGCGTATTGGAGGCCGCATGCTACTCTGCTGCCTACGTCAAACACGTCATCTGCAATCATTATCATCATCGGGGACCATGTTTCCTGAACCAGTAACATCAGTAACACTCACAACAGGAGCTCAGGCATTTCGAAGGATTGGCAAGCAGCCTGGGGGACTTCTGCTAATTCTTACTGCGGCCGACCTGGTGGGACAACCTGCTCGGCACTTGTGGCTTGAGAAAAAACATGTTCATCTAACGCACAACAAAAGGCTGCCTGCGTGCCGGACTTGCAACATTCCACAGCGCAGTGAATGTGGAAACCCTTCTCCCGTTTTAGGAGCTATCTAAATCAGTCATTGCCCGTTTCAGTCTTTCTTGGTGTGAAGCTTCGCCTCATCGTGCAAGCCATGCAAGAATCAGGCCTGCCTACAACCACAATTTCGCTTCTGAACCTCCTGTTCTCTGGCGTATGCAAACCACAGGCCACCCGTCAACACCAGCAGGACGCCCAGGACGCGCGAAGCAGTCAAGGCCTCTGATCAACACACGTCCACGCAACGGAACCATTTTAGACCATGTCTGAGTTTCATGCAAATCTGAGCCTTTGCACCCATCTGAGAGAGAAGCTGTGCCCTGCATCCAAAAGCCCGCCACAATCACGATGCACAAGCGCCTGCCGCAGAAAGTCAACTGTCGTCCATGAGCGGGGACAAGGTGCTGCCATGCTTGCTGCCTTATTGTATCGATCACAGCGAAGCTGAGAGGGCGAAAACTTTGCAAAGCGGCAAACCATGCACTCTGCTCTATGAAGTAGAGCAAGCCGTCCTCAGGTGAATCGGGCAAGTTGCAACGTGCAGCTGTCAACCCTTGTCCTGCGTCAGAATGCAGCAGTTACATGTATGCCGAATGCATGCACTCAGCTTCAGGCACATGCCCCGTGCAGGCACACACCACCCCCTTGCACGATGCACTGCGGCCCTTCACCCGCCACACCTCCCCTGCAGTTTGTCCTGGCCAAGGCGGCTGGGGCACAGCCTTTACAAGCTCATACAAGCGTGCCGCCATGTACAGAAGTCATGCTGAGGTACAGTTGCGGCCAAGAAGAAGATGTGCCTTTGCATCCTCAGGATGTGTCAAGAGACTCCTGGCATGGTTCACCTCTTTTCGCACTTTCTGCACTTTAGTGCTGGGGCCACCCGCCCTTCGCTTACAGCACCGAAGTGGCCTCTTCGAAGATGCTTTTATCATCAACACCCAGTGCAATAACACTAGACTAACCTTAGCTCAATGCCTGTCAGTCGCTGGGGTCCACCGCTGGCCAGCCTTTTAGCACAGGGCGCAAAATGCCGGAGAAAAATTGCAATTCCGGAGGCCGCGGCCAGAAAGGCAAAAGAGCGCAGAGGGCGAACAAGCAAGAGGCAAACTGAAGCTCAAACCTCATGGCACAGAGACACGACAACACAAACAAGGGACAGAACCTTCGCACCTGTGCATGAAGCAGCGGAGGCCACATGCAATTCTGCGAAAATTGCCAGGTCTCCCAAATGAGTTGTTGACGCATGGGGCGGCTTCGCTTTGTCGTCTGAGTGTTGAGCCTCCATGCATGCTGGCATATGACCGGTGACAGCTTTGGTAACTTCGGATCATTTGACGCAGCAGGTGGGTTACCGAAACATTTGAACATATACGGAGAAAAACACTCACACAAGCACAGCTGCAATGAATCAAACCAAATGCGCAAGATTGAACAAGAAGACTCAGATCCAACTGTTTAATGAGAAAGTCGCAACTTGATTTGATCATACGGGAAACCAAGCCACGCACTCCAGGATTCATGCAAAAAACAGTGGCTTTATAGCTGCCACTCGCCATCTGAATCTGTCAGTTGGTTGGCCTTGCTAAGATGCAACTGCAGTAACTGCAAAACCCCACTTTTGCCCTCCACACCTCCACAACCAAATCAATTCACAGAGTCTAAATCTGAGGCAGCAGCCTCGGCCAGGCGGCGTTTGCCAAACAAATTCACTGCCACCTGTACATCACTGTACGTTTGAGAAACTGGCAAGTGAGCCATAGGACTGGAGTCTGGAGATGTCTGGGGGCCTGGGCATTGGCAGAGATGAGCGCAGCCAGGACGCCCTGAAAGAATATGTCAATACTAGCTACCAGTGGATCGCGGATATGGCGGGCTTGGTGCATCACTGCTCACTACTTCACACCAGCCAATTCCGCTCCACTTTGTTTCGGCCTGCGGTGTGCTCAGCCCATTCGGCTCTGCGCCCACTGCCAGAGCAAAACCTTCGGATCAAATTTTCTGTCATCTAGTGTATTGTAGGATAAGATGCACACTCGCGTTGCCTCCAACCAGTGGAACTAGACTGCTCAGCGCGGGAAGACCATAGCTTTGTCCCAGCATTCCAGTGATAGCCACAACCCACACCTTAGTCAGAATGTGGCCCGTTTTAGTTTGCAAGTTTGCGATGTGAAAATAACAAGCAGCAGGCCGGATTTGTCGCCCGGATGGTTTGCGCCAATGACGTTGGGATGAACTGCAAGCTGTATACAAAGCTCCTGTTCAGTCGAACTTGGAGCTTGATAAAGAGCTCGGCACGGTGATTTGCTTACTCCGAAAGGCCTGCAGTTGCAAAGGTGAAGGCAACCCATGGCAAAAGACCCAGGAAGAGCATCGAATCCTGTTTCGGAACTGCAGCGGAGCACAATCAGCTCACTCTCATCATCTGCACTTGTGCTGCAGCTTGATGAACACGAATCGGAGAATTCATGTTCAACACTCTCCAACCTCCTGCAAACAATCGCAGCCCACGAGGCGGGAGCGTCAGGACGCCTTGACATCTCTCACGGCAATATACTACCGACAAGGACAAGAAGCAAGGTAATCACACAACTACTGAGGTGCGCCTATTAGAACCGTGACCATGAGCTCAAGCATCGTCATATCCTGTCAAGGAAGCATGTGGAGCTTACTGCTCGAACAACATCTTGTTCACTTGCGGACAAACATCACAGAAAATCTGAATTTGTTGGCAGATGCGTGACTCTTCTTGTGCTTTCTTGTGCTTGACTCCTCTGCATCTGGAAGATGACTCAACAGCATGGATGCCGTCATGTTGAAGATGATGCTGGAGGCAAACCTAGGTAGGAAGACATCATGTGCAAAACAAGCCAAGGAAGACAAACCCAAAGCTCCGCACCACACGGTCACAACCGCCTCACACGTTTAAGAGGGAAGCATGTCAATCCAGCAATAGGCATGTCTGAGGGTCGGCAACGATTGAACAGCTTGAGTTTTGGTTGCTTCAGGCAGCCCTACCAGTCATCCCAGTAAGTGCTGTGCCATCAGCATCTGGAATTACTTGGAGCCCAGCGAATAGCCGCAGAACGCCGCCCATTGAGCCGACTGAGCCCACTGCCTTATGGAACAAAGCCCTGCAATCTGCATGCCATCATGATACTGCACGCTTTTTCCAGGACAAGCGGCTGTGCGAGACGTGCGGCTTTTCAAGGCATCCCTTTTCTTTGCTGGCACGACCTTCTGTTTCACTGGTTGTGTCAATGAGAGAAGCACAAGCTGATCTTGGTATGCAGCTTACATGCCACAATGCCTCGGATGGCTCCAGCTGCTGGCGATCAACGGCCATGTTGGCAAGTGCCAGGCACAACTATTTTGGAAAAGTACTTGCACTGACAAGCTGTCCGGACTGCTAAGTGCTGCTTACTGATGTATAGTTGGGGCTTATGTCCACTGCGCATCTTTGTATGTCTACAAACTTTGAGGCCAAGCCTATTTTAAAGGCGTCTTGCCACGGCAGGAGTGGGGCCTGTAAATCAAGCTGCTCAAGCCAGGTGATGCCAGTCAAACAGAACATGCGCGATTTCTGATGCGCTTCCACTACAAGCCATGCGCGGCTCTCTTGATCAGGCGCAGCTTATGTGCAAACTTTGGCCATTAACTTGTCGTCTGTGTGAAAAATGAAAGTCAATCTGCCTGAGGATCACCGGCATCAAGTGAAGGAGCGACGCTGAGCCCAACAGGATCAGGAAGAAGCTGGCATGCAGGCTGCCAGCTTGCAAGGACATCAGGTTAATTGAGTAAATAGACCAAGTACCTCTGCTCTATGCTGGAAGCCGTCGACGCATCTGATGCTCGTGACCCAGCTTTTGAGAAACATTCGGGCGGACCTGATGATGTAGGTTCGGGTCGACTGCACGGACCAATCCTCAAGATGTGTTTGCCAAGTTTCATCCAGTTTAGCTGCAGTTTAGCTTCCACAGACTCCCTGGGAATGTCTCGCAACAGTCCGTCGCACGGCCCACAGACACTCCAGATCTACGATCCTGTAAACTCAAGATTGAGCTTGCGCTCTCGTAGCACATCTAACGCTGGGGGCTTGTCCGAAAGGGCCTACAGCCAGGGCACTCACCTAAGGTAATACGACACACTCAAAACTCGCCTACTCCAAGCAGATTCAATCTAAGTCTTTGCATGGCGTCGGCCTAATCTGTGCTCTTGGTTCATGAAACCCTCTAGCTTCCGAGCAAAACAAAGGCCAGATTTAGAGCAGCAGAGTTTTTCGGTCCAAAAAAAGCAGGAGTTAAAGAAAATAAAGAACCAAATAACCCCACATGTGCAACTTAACCGAAATCATAGAGATAATATAAAATTGAACCAGAAGGCATTTAAGAAGAAACAATAAGAAAGGACGGCAAATCGGTGACGACAAGAATGGGTGAGTTGTGCGAAAACAAGAATCGCGGTGCGGGAACCTGGATGTTCGTGGGAGGGTCTAGAAGAGGAATTTGAAGGAAGGAGAGAGAGCGGGAACCCAGATGTTCGCTGGAGGGAACTGAGATGTTCGCAGGGTCTAGAAGAGGAATTTCAAGAAGGAGACAGCGTGAACCGCGATGTTTGCGCGAGGGTTAGAGGGAGCTTAAAGGAATTGAGGAGAGGCGACCGGAGATGCTGGCGGGAGGGTCTAGAAGAGAAGTTTAAAGGCAGGAGAAGGCGGGATCCGAGAGGCCGAAACCGCCGGAGGCTCTAGCAGAGGAATTTCAAGGAAGAGGCCGGGACCCGAGATGTTCGCGGCGGCACGGGACGGCGGTCGGGCGGGCGGTCGGCGGGCGATTGCAAGTAAAAATTAGAAACCCGCAACAAAATGTCGGGAAGAATCCACACCCTACAAAACATGAGTTTCACGTGTAAGGTCTGAAATCCTCTTCGCTTTTTTCAAGCTCTTACTACTACTTGACCATACAACTTGTACTTAACATGATTTACTTGTCTGGGGAAGGGGGGCTAGGAGAGGAGGGTAGAGTGGACGGGAGGAGGTAGCAGTGGGGGGTGGGGGGCAGGGAACCCTTATTCATCAAGAGCCCGGATTACCACTTTTCTTGCAGGGTTCAAAGGGGAAAGCCTCGCGCGATACGTACATGCCCTCTCGTTGGCAACAGTGAGATGACAACTTTCATTTGTGCTTCGAATGTTTTGAGTTGACGACCTCCTCAGAGCGAGGCATGAGGCTGGTACATGATCCATGTGCTCGGTATTGAGGCAGGGACCACCACTGCTAGCCCACTTTGAGACACGCAGCTTGCTGAGGTGTACAGCGCTTGCGCGAAAGAAAATTTGCCTGTCGCAGAGGGACAAGCTTTACTAAGCCATATTCCGTAGCACGGCAAATGGGTGACCTTGGCCTTAACAATATAAACAATCAAACTGGATCACAAGCCACTATGGCGGCACTCCAAAGGGATGCACCCCGCCTCCGGGCTCATACCAAAAGAGCACAGCCCCAACTAGGATGACCAGGACCTGCACTGTTGCACATGACGAATACTATGGATGAAGGACCTATTCATGCGAAACCCAAACTAGTTGGATGAAGTTGTAAAAGATTCCTATGCATTATTGTTCACTGCCTGTTTGCAAGCACACCTTTGCAGCTCCGGCTTCATGCTGGGGAGCGGACAATATATGCCGCATAACACCTGCCAAGTTGTTTTCAAATGCGCTAGTATTTCTTCAGGGGGTCATGTCCCAGCAGATACAAGCCACATGAATTCCAGCACCCCTGCATATCCTGTGCAGAACGCCGGCTTGCCATGAAGCATCTACCTCATAACCAAAGTGCAGCCGGTGTGCCAGTAGTACAGCTCTTCTAAAATGAAGAGCCATGACACTTTCTGGTTTTTCTTCTGTACCTGAGGCGCGTTTTATTTGAAAGCATTAAAAACTGCAAACTATTTGCGAAATTACGATCTGCCACTTGTAAGGGTATGGCCGTGTACCAATCCATGCCCATGTACGCATACGCCTGCCACACACCCTCATCTAGAAAAAACGCATGTGCAATTTCAAACTCAACTGAATTACAACTGATTGCACAAGTGGCGTACTTGGCCTTGCGGAAATCGGAATACACCTGAATATGCAGCTGATTGAAATGCCCACACAACAATTGCCAAAGTTACACCTTGCCGTAGCAATGCTGCCCGTCAACAGCACCATCAGCAGCAGCCATATGAACAGCAAAAGCTGCATTCCAACGCGCAGACGAACCCAGTGCGTAATCCAAACTGAGCAATCAGAGCTACGTTGCACGCTTGCCAATTCACCTTTACTTGAAAGATGACGCATCAGTAAGGTCTGCGGCATCACAGCAACAATTCTGTGTTCCAAAAAAGTTTACGCACAGGCTCTGGAAAAGTAGGTTTTGCGATGTAGACCCGCAGCCACCAAGCATGCGGTAGCAGAGCCGCGTATATAACGATGGTGGCTAAACAAAGTAAAGTAGCAGCGAGGAATCCCCCCATCACACAGCGCAAAGAGTGTAAAGAGATCACTGCCGGCAATGCGAATCATCACCCAATCACCTCCAAATTAGGGTCTTATACATGGTTGGACTAAACAGGCAAACAGAGGGGAGTCCCCAATCAGTGTTTTATAACTTATAACCAAACCTTGCACAAACCTGAAGAACCCAAAAAATACGAACCTTGGCGAAAAGAAGTGACTTGAAACAAAGGAAATTGAAGGTTTACGACATTGCAGGTTTGGCAGACTGACTAGTCAGCTACGTTAGTGTATTTTTCACCTGATGGCCGTGTCCACGCAGAATGTGTCAGAGACAGGTAAGTCTCTGATGAGTCGGAACCAGGCAGGATCCAGCAGGTCCTGCAGAGAAAACTACAGGCAGGAGCAAGCTGCATCAGCGGCCAAAAGCCAACGCAGCCGTGCGGTGGATCGACCCGCAGGGAACAGGCGCAGCCAAAACGCGACTCAGGACAATGCACCCAACACCTGGATGACAGGCAGGGAAGCAGGGGAGGACCAGGGCAGAGAGCGGGCCTGGTCAGGTTGAAAGCCCAACTGCTGAGCGTCAGAGGAACGCCTCAACTTGTCAGCCGCCAAGTCGTTCAAAATGCCCGGGATGTGGTTGATATAAACAGCTACCCGGCAGTCCTCCCGAAAGTGCAAAAAACAGCGCATGGGGTGGCAGAGGCCCTTAGCTGTAGACAGGCCCTTCCAGGAGGCAGATTCGGCAACAGCGTTGTCACACAACAGATGCACATGCACAGGCGGGTGATTGGACGGAAGCAAAGAGTGAACCACCCAAACACGTGCAATCTGAGCCAAAAGCTTGCAGCAAGCGATGAAGCACTGAGGGACAGCAGTCTGTGAAAACTATTGGTTTGGCCGGCAGGTCAGCTTTTGGGCGGTCAGAAGAGTTAGCAATTGCCAACAGCTGCGAACCAACAGGCGGGACGGGATACCCAAGTCAGAAAAGACTATGAGATCATCATTTACAGACCCACGGCACAAGTGCCACTGTTCCGGGGTCAGAGCAAAGTGGACGGGCACGTACAGCAGAGTCACTCGGGCGAAAGGCCCTGACCAAGCCAGTTGAGCTCCTTTGTAAGCTTCTCCAGCGTAACACGGGGACAGGTGTAAGACCTCGGAGAGATTTCAGGAGGGAAATCAGGCAGGTTTTTTTCCATCCTCCATGTCAGCTGCGCAGGAGTCAGGCAGATGACCCAGCCAAACCATACAGGAGTGGCAGACAGGAAGGCCTTGTGCCAACTCACGGGCACGCGCAAGGTGCAGAGCCGCAACACCAGCAGGGTCGCGAGAACAGGGCTGGTGTTTGCGGTAGGCAAACAGAGCATCGATGTAGTGGCCCACGTGGATGATGCGGTGGCCGGATCAGACAAACGGATCAGGATGCGACGATGGGCCTTGGAGACGTCCTTGGCAGACCGGATGCGAGGCACAGCGGACCTGCATTCTTTTCTGGGCCCATTTTCGGATGGGGAGGGGTGTTCCTCATAGACTCTAACGCGGTCCCCTGCTCGGTGGAAGCTGGGCGGCTTCACAAGCACTACGAGCCAGGACGCAGCGCTAGGCAGTCAACCCCACTTCTACACGGAAAAATGGGGACGGCAACGATAGCTTTAGTGGAGCCAGACCAAACCGGCCTGGCTGGACCTGATGTAGGATTCTCAAAACTTCCTGCCCTGCGCCACCAGAGACAGGATACGGCCCTTGTGCAGGGATCTTATGGCAGCATTGATCGGGCAGGCAGAGAGCCTGAGGTTCAGGGATGAGTGGGAGCCTGTGGCAGGCGGCTTTGGCGCAGAAGACAGGGGTGAGAGCAGGGAGCCGAGGGCTCAAGAGCTGCCTCCACACTTGGAGAAGTGGGCGCAGGCAGAGTGGCCTCCTGTCAATGCACGGCGGCGTTATATTTCGCAGTTGTGTGCTTCTGGACTTTTGAGAAGGGAATGCCAAAACCATCAGGCGCGCAACAAGCGACAGTTCTTCTACACCAACCCAAAAACAAAGCGCAAGCAGACGGATTTCCCACACATCTCTTTAATGCCAGGAAGGATCGTACGCCTCTACAGCTGCTCGCCAGATATCAGATTAGGCTTCAGCGGCGTGGCCTTGGGCTGGGATGACTTGTAGCCAGAACAGTTTGGGCAGAGGTGTGACACGAGGCAGAAGCGCAGGCGGAGCGCGGGCGAGGTTGCAGGCGTGATGGCTCGTCCTGTCGAAGCGAAGGCAACTTCGCGCAAGGCATCGCCCAACTATGACTATGATCCCGCCTCAGGCATCAGCTCCGTGATAGTGGTCCAGTCAGACGAAGCCCGCCGCAGGCAGGGACATCACAGCAAAGCGTGGACCTGTACGGCAGAGACGACACTATCGATGCCCTGTGGCTGCAGCAGCAGATAGCCCTGGCGTGCTCCGAAGGCTGGAGGCCGTCAGGCCGATCAGCCGAGGAGGCCAAGCACCCACTAGCGAAGCCTCTTTTCAGGTCCCGCGTTCACAGCCCCCGCTCAGAATGGACATTTTGAAGGTTCGCTGGGACCTTGAGAGATTCACTTATCGCAGGGAACTGCAGCAGCTTAGGGACCAGAATCTTCTGGACAAGCAGGTGGCACCAGAGAACCTCGAAGAAAGCACGAGCTCAATAGAGCCTGCGCAGCCTCCAGTCCTGCCCTTGCATACTCAGACCCCAGCCCGAGACGAGGAGGCCGAGCTGATCGAGGCAGCAGCCCTAGCCCGCAAACACAGGCAAGAGCAGTCCGACGACTCGGACATGGATTCAGCACAAGAGCAAGATGAGTCCGTAGTAACCTCGGAGCCCCCAGACGCAGACGTCTGGTTTGTGTAGAATGGGCCATGGGGCAAAATGCACTTGGCACGCAAAGACGACTCCTCCCCCAATGCAGCCTGCGGGCAAAGTTGCGCATGGCAGCCCTATGGGTCAAGTCCTTCGATCACAACCTCAGGTGCAAACGCAGAGCCCGTTGTGCTTGAGTAAAATCTGGACAGCCCGCCTACCCTGCACATCTACAGCAATGTCATCGCCTGTCCCCCCTGCATTCAGGTGACCAGACGCCGGTCGAAGCCTCAGCCGTGCCTGCAGTGCGCCTTCAGTTTGCCTCCTCAGCATGCTCCAGCCTAGGCCAGGCCACTGAGCTTTCGGCCGCACTTTTGGAGGCCCTTAGGGACTGCAATGTTCACGAGGACTTGCGCGAAGCCAGCCAAGCACGTGAAGCACCCATTGACACCCATTGAACTGCTAGGTGACCAGAAAATGCACCTCCCCAATCACTCGAGCGCAGAGTGGCAAGCTGCAACGCAGCGTCGGCTCCACAAAACCAGAAAGACAGACGAGCCAGGCGGGCCCGCGTCGCCGTCAGCCAGTGTAGGAGGGAGCTGACGGACATCTTGGCGTCCAGAACGAGGCTGAGAACAGAGCACAACACACGCCAGCAGTCAGCGCACACATAGCAGACAGGCGCGCAAATTCTAGCTCAGCCAGGCGCCACAGCTGCGGCATTCTCTGCAATAGTGACAGTGGCGGTGAGGGCCAGCACCACGAGCAGACAGCGGCACCTGTGAGTCGGAACAGAAGGAAAAGGAAAGGAGAAATCGTGCCCAGAGTGGCGCGGTGGCCAATCCCCAACTTGGTGATACCCAACGCGCTGCGCCCGGAAAGCCAAAGGCCAAGACTTCAGGCGCTAGAAAAGGTGATTCTTCAGGCAAAGGCCCAGGGAAAGGCAAGAAAGGAGGAAAAGGGAAAGTGGACGCCGGTGGTATCAAAGGTGCCCCAAACAACCCGCCACCTCCTCCCAAGCACGCTCAGCCTGAGGTTTCAAAACATCCACCGGCTGCCAAAAAAAAGCTCCGTGCCTCTTCTACCCAAAGGGTGCGTGCAATCGCGGGCCCAACTGCCCCTTTGCGCACATCGGTCCTGGCAAACCCAACCACGGTAACTCAGGCGCCACTGCCAAAGCTACTGTTGCTGCCTCTGTCGCTGCCGTGACTCCTCTTGCCATAGCCGCCAGCCTGCAACATCGTTTGGGCTTGGCGGTTCCTTCTTTGGTAGAATCCTTAGTTGGTTTATGAGTTGGTCCACCATTGCTACGCCTGCAGTCATTCCTTCTGTTAAGGTTGCATTGCCAGGTTCCCGTTCCCGGTCAGGTCTATAGGTCGAGTGGATTGCTGATTCCGGAGCAGGCCACAACTTGACTTCCTTTCAAACTTTAGCGCAGCAAGGTGTTGGGCCAGGTGTTGGCATCGCAGCCACCAAGGCCGATCCGATCAGGCTTGCAACCGCCAATGGGATGTTTACCGCAAACGAGGTTATCCACACGGCTGGGCCCAAGTTCGGTGAGTCATCATCGTACATCACGGCGGATTGTCCCAACGTGCGTTCCATGGGTGAGCTTGTCAATCATCATGGGTTTGTTTGGTTGCCGGGTTCTCTCCCGTTCCTCTTGCCTGATTTGTCCTCAGTGATTTCTGATCCGTATGGAAATGTCCAATTTAGTTCAAAGAGTGCAGCGCATGCATCACGACTCGATGGTAACGTCCCAATCTTCCAAGAAATTATTGATCGCAACCCCAGCCGAAGCCGCTTCCTCATCATCACCTGCCAGGGGGGTAGCTGACTCGGAGCCAGTCCCGGTCCCAGATGCGCCCGCTGATTCGGAAGAAGAGGATGAAGAACCTGCGGCTAGAGAGGCGCGACTCATCAGGGAGGCCGCGAGTGTGGAGCATAGACTAGCGCACTTCCACAAAAATCCAGCGCGTAAGGTGTGCACCCAAGCCAGAATGTACGCACGGAAGACCGCCAGAGTTCGGCATGACCCGTCACATGATCACCAACCACCGCGTTCGGTGAAAGACTTGCAGCGGACATAGTTGTAGTTTTCAAGGAGTTGTCCAAAGAAGAGCGTGAATCTACACTATTGGTCGTGCGTGACGAATTTTCTGGGTTCCTTAGGTCTGTTCCCCTTACCAGACGGACTACTGAAAATGCGGTCAGAGCTCTGCTACAGTTTATCGGGAAACATGCAGATCCGAACAACGGTCTTCTTTAAAACTGACAACGCGAAGGAACTCGAATCCGCTTGTCATCAGATGCCCTGGGTTCCCGAGCCCACACTCGTCAATCGGTGGCCATTCCGTCCTGGAAACAGATATCAGATCTATTCAGGAAGTGACCCGTGCAATGCATTTGCAGGCCGGTTTTGCCATCAGGCCCGGCATCTGGGCTCACGCAGCAGTCTTTGGCACCTTCGTGTTGAACCTAAAGCACGGCATAGACGCAGCAGAACGGTGAGTCGCGGTCTTCCAAGGCGGCCACCTGCGCTAGGCGCAGGTGGCATGAGTTCAGTCCAGCAGCAGCCCGGGGATCATTTTTTTCAAAGGCGTGCCAACTGGGCGTCCTCCGGTGGATGGTGTCGTCCGAAGTTTACGCCCAGCATCCACGTCCATATTGGGCATGGCCATTTCTCCCACCAGTGGAACTTTAGTCAATGGGCATCACCCTTTGTGGAAGCACATAACGGATTCCCCATGTCCTGACATTTCTCCCAACGTTGCGTAACGGCGTAAAGGAAAGAAATTCAATGATCTTAACTGTTGACCCCGGAACCCGCTTGTTGAAGACCCATTTTTGCTAGCTGCCCACCGCGTGAGTGATGACTTGAGCGCGCAGGAAAGTACGCCTGGTTCACAGCCGCTGAGCGTCACACACGACGCAATTATATCGTGCGTTCCAGCAACTGAGGCAAATAGATGGATTGCTACCTTGGTTTCCAGGGGGCGTAGAAGGCCGGGGGAGTGGTTGCTCGGGAGGATTCTGTATTTATACTCGTGTGTTTGGCAAACGGTTACAAGGGCGATGCTGCAGGTACACCCGTCCGTTCCTGCAGCCATCAGCCCTGCCAGGTCCGCGCCTGCATAGGTCTCCGGCGTCTGCTGCTGGGGCTGCTGTCTTGTGATTTCTGCCACGCCTGTGCCGGAGGCTGGTGCACGCTGCCTCTTTGCTGGGGCCTTTGCTGTCCTCTTCTTTCAGTTTTCCTAGATCTCTGCTTGTTCTCAGGCCTGACCGGGTATCTCTATCTTCGCCGCCGCCTGCTTTGGCTCGCACCCTGTCTGTCTGGCTTGCGCATGTTGAATTTGCTTGTGTTTGCATTCGCTCCCCACCTCTGCCCGACCTTGTATGGAAGCAGCTTCGCCTGGCTTCAGAAGCTCCTGGCTGTGGACGAGGATGGTCTCTGGGCCTTCTGTACGCCGCGCCTTGAGATGCCGCGGCTTGGCCCTGTACTGCAGACGCGGCCTCGCCACTCCGGCCTCCGGCCTCTGCCCGCGCCGTTTTGGCGGGACAGCGTTCGTGAGCAAATCCGCCCTCCTGGGCTGGTTGGCGGGCAAGGCACTGGCAGGCTCGCGCACACCACAGCGACGGCAACAGTGAACACCAGAGTCGCGGTATATTATTCAGCTTCTTGTTTGGTAGCAACGCAACGTTGCCAGTCATCTTTACGATAGAGGTGTCCACAGGACAAGTCGGGGAGGAAGCAAAACTGAGGAATGTTACGACGCAGGCTCTGATGTTTAGCACGCTCAGAATGAAACACGCAGGCGTGGTTGACTGTGTCTTGATAATCCCCAGACCCCACAAACTTGCCTCACCAGGATCATTACAGCGTAGGCTCCTAAGAGGGTTCTCCTGAAGAGCCGCACGGCCCGCAGGCGTACGCACCCCTGCGAGTTGGGCATTTGAAGCTGCATTGTCACACTGGACACGTGCCATGGGGGGGAGATCAGGAAGGCCTCGCGGATGTTCACGGCTGCGAAGTGGAGGAGGGTCAGGACCTCCGGACCTCCCATCCTAGCCGGGCCCCGCCGCCGGCCCGTCAAAGCCTTCGCCGCACGTAGCAGTTTGGGCCTGCACGCTTGCGAGACTCAACGTCAGCGGCGTTGCTCGCTCGCGCGCTGCGGGGTTTTGCGCTTAGGGCGGCAAATCTCACATTGAGCGATGTCCGATGAGCGTCTCGCTCCTGATAGGCAGGCGAGGCTGCGATGGCGCGACAGCGCCGAGTCGGGCAGCGTAACGCCGGCCACAGGTGCAAGCGACACATCGCAGGAGACATGCGCCAACTGTCAGAATCCACTGTCTCGGCTGCCCTGCCGGAGCGGGGCTGCGAACCAGCAAGCGCCAAAGCGAACAACTGGTCGAGGTAACCATCGGCCGCGTCCACTGGCTGCAAACTAAAGGCTCAAAACAGCATGCACTTGCAGCTCCTCTGCACATGCACAGCCCACACTGCATGCCCAACGCCGCAGCAAGCAGGGACCCTACTGCAAGACATTGCTTTTCCCCTTGCACCGCCGCCGGTCAGCGGTTATTTAGCAAGACGCCCCATATGGCACTGCAATCCTGAACTGGAGGAAGTGCCAAACCTCGTAGTAGACGATGCTGCTAAGGGAGGAGGAGGCATCGATGTAGTCCAGGCATAGGCACGTGGATGCTCTTCAGGCACTGCACGGCGGTCCTGCTCGGTGTTGGCGCTGGCGCGCATCCTTTCACGCAGGAGCTGCAAAATGACCGAGCGCCCACAGTTGGTTGGAATTGAGGACCGCAAGGTCCAAATGGGCTCGGTCGCAAGTTGAGCGGCGCGCAGCACAATATGCTACGGGCCATTGCCCCTTGTTGACTGGACGAGGTAACTGCAACTTGGGCACCCGAGTGGTATTCTTGACACACCACGACTTGAGGGCAGCGTCCTGCTCGAAAACCTTACGGGGCTCAATGGCACGGACGCAGCGCAGGGTCTGGAGCGCCTCGTCATAGCTGACGTCGGTGAGGCATGCGAGGATGAAGGCCAGCAATGCTGGAGCTTTATGCGCACACCAGCTGCGCAACGCACGAGCAAGGACTCTGCAACGTGAGTCAGCGCAGCTCCCGCCACGCGATGTCTGGTTTGTCGTTGTAGGGGATGGGCACCTTCGCGAAAAGGACCCCCAGATCCTTCCTAGAAAAAGCCCTCCGCCAGATCATGGGCATGTCTGGGCTAAATACTTTGCCAGTTCACAGGCGGCGAACCGCAATGGCAGCTCCTACCCCAGTCGCACGATTGCGGCGAGAGCTTCGCAGTCCACTTCCGATTGGTGAGCGGAGCGGAGCTCGACGCCGCCGACGCCCGCAGGATGGCGGGAGCCCGCCAAGCTCCTATGGCCCCGCCGCGCGCGCTGCTTCGCCTGCATGACATGCTCACTTCCAAGCACAGCTACCTGGATTTCAGCCTTTGCGGCAGGCCATGGCCATCAGGGTGGTCCGTTTCCGCCGTCTCCAGCGAAGCATCGTGGCGCAGGTCTTCAATACACACTTGGTGTGTCTATGCCGCAAGGCAAGCAGGCTGCGCAACACTTTGGCTTCCTGCCAGCTGAAGCAGTTGGTGGTGCACCTGGTGAAGCTGAAGCCTATCTCGCTGAATGGCATGCTGGGTCTCCGAAATATCCTCAACTCCGCGTCGCAGACCTCACCACATACTCCTTCAGGCGTGCGGGGCTTTCCTGGGCCGAGATGGCTGGCTACGCAGGGAGCCGCCCTGGGCAACAAACTAAGACGCAGCCTCTTGGCATTGTCCACCATGATAAAGTGCCACTAAGCTGCACGTGAGCACCCGGCACAAGTTTATGCTGCAGGAGGCGCGCAGAAGTATGTCAACCCTGAGGCTACATTGCCAGCGGATGCTACGGCGCCACGTTTGAAAAAGGGCACGTTCAAGTGGGCGTCTCAGGCCATGAAGCGCGAGCGGGGCCATGAGCAAACCAAGCGACAAGGCGGCAGCCAGATTGCCCGTCCGCGTCCGGGAGGCTGCAAGGCACACTAGCACCCTGTTTTGAACCGGGAGAGCTGACCGCTCCCAAGCCGGCAGCTGTATAGACCTCGTAAGCGCAAGCAGTCTGCCCCGCCTCCGCCAGTTATAGGCGGATGATGTTACAAAGGCAGCACTCTGATGAGCCAGAACCGGCGTCCTCTGCCAGCGCTGGGCGTCCCAACGCTTCCAGTCACAAGGAGGCGCAACGCTCACGGCCGGCTACCTTTCAGGGGCTCGCCGCCCCTGGAGCTCTCCGCTCAACAAACGAAAAAGGTAGCTGCCTCAGGCTCCCTACCGCTGACAGCTGCATGCCATTTTGGCTTGAGCCAGAGGCCAGCATCGCGCAGCAACAATAGCATGCTGCCAAGCCCACGGAACCTGGTCATGTAAACCAGCTTTCAAGGCACTCAGCCCGGTTTAAAGCTGGTCCGGATCTTCTTCGGTGTCATGGGAATTAACCCTTAATCATGCACAGAAATGCAGGAGAAAAACACCACCAACAAGTGTCATGTTTTTAATGTCTCGATCATAGGCGAAATCACTGAAAGGCTCATCATGGACCAGGCCCAGAGCCGTCGACACGCGTACCAGAGGCAGTCGGGGCTGACACATCTGCAGGATTGGTGGGTGAACGCAGGCTAGACGCACAGGGCTGTGCATTTGAAGGCTCGGGGCTGCCGGCCACTGTGTACTGCCATGTTTTGCACAAATGCTTCAGAAAATCGAGCCCAGTGCTGCACAAGCCACGGCATCGAAGCATTGCACGAGGTCAACTGAGTGATCACACACTCACCAGCAAACCCAAAGTTCACTCACTCTTTTTGTCGTCAAATGTGGTAACTCCATATGTAAACGGCACAGTGGAATACCTCCCTGAGTCGGTAGCCTATTAAGGGAACTTGAGCCAAATTACATAGAACATTCCACACATACATGATTGCTACCTACCTTGCACAACAGTGGGTTGGGCATAATCCATACGAATACACACCGCCCACGTTGAGTTGTGACTTGTCACGTGAAACGCAAGCAGGAGCTCACATCGTTTGCATCACGACTGTAGGAAGCAAATGTGCCCTAGTATGAACTTAACTTTGAACATATGACCCGAGCAAAGCTCAGAGGTCATCCGGAAACATGAATCCATTGCGAGACATAGGCACGCACACTCAGGCGGCATATGGAAATCCCATATAGCAAAATTGAGCATGGAGCATCGGGAATACCCCAGGACGCCGCCTCCTGTAACATGGCGGTCGGGAAGCGCGCATACGCCCAGTCCATGGCGTTGACATCGACAGGAAACTCTGCTTGGTAGACTTCGCCGGATCCAACTTGTTCTGTGATCTGTAGTAGTCCTTGGCGAAACGAAGTCCTAGCGGTGCTCTTCCACCTGTCCATGTCTTCTTGTCAGTGATGGATCCATTGATGGTCTTAATCACCATTCTGTCATATTGTTTCTGATACTCCGGGCCAAGCTGAAGGCCCATTTGGATAGCCAGGTAGAGGAGCTCAGGGCCAAGGCGATTCCTCCGTTGTTGTCCTTCAAAAAGACCCTCGAGACAGATATGGTAGACACCATCGACAATCCGCTCTTTCGGGAAATTGCGATATCCCACGTAGCGGTATTTCTTGGTTCCAAGTGAATTGGACAGCAACGACCTTACTCTGGAGCAGATCATGCTTCGCTGACCCTCCCCTTGATTTGGACGGAGCTTTCTGAATCCATCATCGTTGACTGCTATGAAAGGAGTCAAGAATTCATTGACGTTCATGGTTGCGTAGGCCCAGAGGAAGATGTTCCACATCAGCTCGTGAATCTTGATGACTTCGTAGCAGATGTCCAAGTTTTCAGAAGCAAGAAATGAAGAATCCGATGTCGTGTAACCCTTTTGGGACATCCCTTCATGTCGAATCTCTTGATAATCCCTCCTCCCGCCCCACTTGCCCATTCCACGCACTCTTCCTTGGCAGGTGCGCGGGGCAGCTTCGTCACAGTGTCGATGATGGTGGGACAGAAGTATTGTCTCTTGGCAAACGGCGTAAAATGCTCATCTGCCTTGGCCTGCATTTCCGTGAAGCTGAGGGACAGGTAATCATCAAGAATTTCGCGACGTTGAAAGATAACGTAGCCAAACAACTCATCGAAAGTCTTCCCGATCTCCTCGGCGTTAAGACAAATAGCTGGTGGTTCTTGCGCGATATCATTTGAGATCGACAGGTACTCCTCCGCGAAGTCCGCCTTCTCGCTGTATCCGTCGACTGTGTCATCAAGTTCCATGAGATTGTCATCACCAAGGATTGCCTCGACATTGTCATCCTCTGGACTTTCTTCAGTCGGAGCTGGCTGAGCGTCATCTTCCGGTTCCTCGGTTTCAGGTTCCATACCAAAGTTGATCTCAGGCTCCACGTTTTCTTCAGCAATCTCAATGACGATTTCTGAATCAAGAGCAGGGGGCTTACCCAGGCTACTCTGATTCATGAATCTTCCAACTGACACCAGGATTGCGTTGCACTGAAAGCATTTGATGATGGAAGCGGGAATTACACTCAGGCACCAGGGGCACCATCTGCAACTGCATTCGAACTTCGGACTGGAGTCAATAATAGCCCGCATCATGTGGTTGATGAGCTCTTTTGCCTGGGCCTCAGTTGGCACGCCACTTCTGCAAAATCAGTGCGACGTTGTTGCGGTACGTGAAGGGGATCTCAATGTCGGATTTGTACGCGTCGGCAACCTTCAGGACGTAACGCTCACTGACCTTCATGCAATCTTCTCCTTGCATCGTTTCACACACGTACTCATCAACGAGGGATGGAGACTGTATCCTTGGACCCATTTCACGCGCATTCTTCAGCTCAAAGATAGCGTGAATGGCTGTGTACGGGACCTTGTCGCAACAGAGAATCACGCCATTTGACGCGAGTCTAGCGCCCATCTCCTTGAGGATAGTGATTGGCACATAAATGGCCATTCCCTGCTCCCCTTCATTGGTGAACCTGTACGTGAACGTTGAGCGCCACCGAGGATCCCCAGGAGGAATCGCAAAGAAGTGAATGTCCATCCTTTTGCGTCGCAGCCCCCCAGGTAGAAGTCCATGCTTAGCGATCCATAGGAGGTTGTAGCGACTGGTGATGTGCCACGCGCCACCAACTGCTTCCATTACCTTGTCCGTGATGGGGATTGTCACGAGCTCTAGGTCTACAGCGCCATTGGAATGCCCTGAGATGCACCTTACAGCGAGGGGTCTAACCCAGCCCATGTAAGGATGCGCCTTTGCCGCCTTAGCTCCACTGAGCTCACGGTTTTCAACAAAGGTGCCTTGCAATGTGGCATACGCTGCATTGGTGATTTCAGGGTGAATTCGCGCGCCGGTAAACTCCATCCTCTTCTTGTTGCGACCTCAATTCCACAGTTCGTCGTCAATGATGAGTACGATGAGCCATCTCCTGTTGTACATGAACTCATCCAGGTCAGGAGGATTGCGGGCGCCCATGGTTTCCTTGTCGTAGCACACTCGGTACCCTTTGCGTTCGCGACACTTGTGCCCTTGTTTGACGAGTTCACGACACACATCCCTCCAAAAGACATCATCCTGCAGGAGTTCATCCATCTGAGCCCATCCGTCTGTCGATGTTGGTAACATGGGAACCTCTCAGGAACTCGTGCCTCAGCCAAATGGAGAGCCGCTTTCCGGCGTGGTAGATCTCGTCTTCATAGAACTGGCATCCCTGTTCGCCGTACGCTCCTAGCCGATGATACGCTGCATCCAAGAACTGCTGGACTTGGCCTGCGCCAGTGTTGATCAACGACGCGATCAAATTTGGACGCTCATCCTCACCAAGATACCGCGATGTCCCTCCATAGTCGTTGTCGTTCGCGGAGTTGAAAGGTCTGGGTGTTGCGTACTCCATGAATTGTGGGACTTGATTCTTCACTTGTTGGATGTTGGACATGAACGCTGACTTTAACTCCCGGGACTTACCCAGAGGGGGGACATCCTCATCATCAGTAAGGAAGGTCACCTTCTGCTAGTTGCTGACTCATCATCAGACGTCTTGTTTGTTGTTGTTTTCTTCGTGGATCGTGCCCCAAGCTGTGGCGCCACCTCAGGGAGGACGGTATAGGAGGTCTCCTCCTTCCGCATGATCAGGACCCTCCATTTCCACATCCGTAGCTTCTTGAGGTTCGGCGACATCATGTTGCGCCTGGATGTGCCTGGGTGGCGTTGACGTCTCCTTCCGTGGCATCAACCTCCATGTCCTCACCTCTTTCTGCCATCTCGGACCCTGCGGGGACCGTTGATGATGATACCACTGGCACATTCGTAGGTGGCGGAGCGCCCCCAGAGTGCATGTGAGACAACGTGGTGTAAAGTGCTTCGCTCTCGACTGCTCGTGGACAGGAATGTGTAGGATGTGAAATCCAGCACACAGGGCAAACCTTGATGTTGTCGGCCTGCGTCATCAACTCTTCCAGCATAGCCCCGATCCTGCGTTTCTTTGTAGAAATAGGCGCGCCGGGTGCTCTTGCCTCATCAGGAGCATCCTGTTCTGCCTCTGTTTGAGTTGCTGCAGGGCTCGTCCCATCGCGTGTTGGGTCATCCTCTTCAACGAGGTTTGCTTCAACCACACCAATATCCGCAGAAACATCAGTGACCTCATCTTCAGGTTCATCTTTGACGATCTGGGTCGGTTCGATTGGTCCATCCCTCACCTTCTTGAGAACGGCGTAGCACTCTTCCATGGTGATGATCACGGTTGGGGTACCCAAGACCGCGGCAAGCACTTTTCCCATCTCGATTACCTTGCTGGATAGCGAAGCACCAGGAGGAGTGCGCTGAGATCCAGTTGTAGAAACGCATCCAGTCGACACCGCAATGCATCTGATTGAATGTTCCAGCCCAGCATAGTTCTCAAACGGGTCGCCCCAAAATCGAAATTCCACTGGATAGAGTGCGGTGAAATAGAGAGTGGCCAAGCACACCTCCACCGCATCAACAGCCCTCTCCTCGTTCACCGATTGCGGGTCGTCACACATCCGATCCCATTGCGCCTCCGAAAGGGTGTGCTTGAGCCATTGGCAGTACACAGCATTCCCCAAATCATTTCCCACCAAGAAGTTCACGTCGTACTCATTTGTGCCCATGATCACTGACAGCGAGCCGCCTCTACCATTGATGAACTTTTGGATTGCAACAGCTGGTAGGCACCTGATGAATCCCCAGTTGCAAAGATCCTTTTCCGTCTTTGTACCCCTGACAGCGGAGTACACCACGATCATCCATTCGACGAAATCGATGTCCGGTGAAACGACGCGCCCATCAAGAGGCGAATTGAACATGCCATGCTCCATCACCGCGAGGAGAATGCCTGCCAACTCCTTCCGCTGTGCTCCCAAAGTTTCATAGATTGTCTTCTCATCGGGATTTTCGGTATTGGATGTGTGACCCAGGTAACGCAAGCCCTGGTAGAGAGCGCAACAATTTACGCAATGCGCACTGGACTGCTTTGTGTACCCCAAGTCTGGAGCGCTGTCACTGTCAGCGCATTTCTCTCCACTTAAGGCTGGGATACCCAAGGCCTTTCTTTTGTTGTTACATTTGACACACATGATGCCAATCTTGCCAGCTTCTTCCCTGCGACCCAAAAGCCTGTGTCACTGGGGTAGTAGAAGGCACAGAGGATGAGAGGACCCTCCGGATCATGATCTTCGAGTCACTCTCCGTAGCGGACTTTGCTTTGGCGACATCTCTTTCCATCATGTCAACTCGATCAGTGGTGAGTTCCACATCCCAAGCATTATCGCCTGCGCGCCTTGCCCAATCTAGGTAAAGCCCGGTGATCTCGGCAATGATGGATGGATCAAGCAACATGAACGCCACCGTTGCCATCCACAAATACCAAACTGCATATGCCTTCGGAACACTAGCATCATCGAAAGCAAACTTGCTGCCCCAAAGTACCTTCAAGGCTCTAGTGACACCACTTGCCCGAAATGCCAATACGCCAGTATCTGCGATCCAAGCAAACAACTTTGCTCCAACGGGCGTGTTGTCATGGGACGTTGCTTCCTCGTTCACGTGAACGCTGCAGATACACTGACTGGCCTTCCGAAGCTTTTCGATCGCTTGCACCAGTTCTAGGATCACTTCGTCCTCGCGCCTTCCTGAGGTCGTGAAAGGAGATGAAAATGTGAATCCTTCTGTTTGCATAATCATCACTCGTGCCACTCTGTGTTCCTCCCTTGCCCGAAGGATCCACGACCACAATGTCCGGCCAACCGTTCTCCTCACAGAAGTACTGCAGGATCTTGTTCTTCGTTTGTGCCATGTGAAGGTCGAGGATTAACAACGTTGCTTCCATTCGAACTGCATGTGCTGTTGGCGTTTCCGGAAGTTTCAGTTTCTTGAGCGCTGCGAAGGTGACATCCGGAATACAGTTGGGATGAGCACGCGGGATGTGTGCTTCATCGACTGCCATCATACCCCAGGCCACCACCTCTTGCGGAAACTCTCTAGAAGTGCTCCGCAAAGATGCAGCATTCATCGCCACCTCACAGGTGTCAACCAACTTGCGGACACCGCAATCCGAGGTGACGACATCTCTAGCGGTCGATGTTAGCTCCTTGGATGGACTAGCCAACAGGGATGTGAGTGTTAAATTGCGAACATACATGGCGTACCGTGGCGGCCAAGCGGTCGCACACCACACGCTCCACCTCACCCCTGAATGGGGATCCGGTTTCTCTGTCAACCATGTATGTGACATCTCCAACTGTGCCATTTCTAACGACATAAAGCTCGGTACGGACCTCCAGCGCACGAAGGAGCCATGCGTTCGTCCAAAACTAGTCCGTTACGCATGCTATGTTAAATTGCACGTTACCTTACAGACAGAAACGGAAACACGCGCGCGCTCTCTCTTTTTGGCTCGGTTGGCAAAACAGAAAACTGGTCCCTAAGCGAGCCCTACGGACAGGCAGAGGCAGACCTACGGGCAGTGCTGAGGCAAGCAGAATCCACACACAGCGCAACCACCTACTCGACCAGGACCAAGTCCAAGGTATCACTGGGAGCGGGCAGACAGAGACAGGCTCGACCGGGACCAAAACCAAGGGATCACCGCAACCGGACAGCAAACTCGACCGGGACCAAATCCAATGGATTACGGGGAGACGGATGTAGGCAGGCTCGACCCGGACCAAGACCAATGGATTACGGGGAGGGAGCAACGCAGCGCATGCTCAGGACCAAGTCCAATGGATCACTGGGAGCAGACAGATAGGCAGAGCAAGCAGGCGGAGACAGGGGTAGGACGGTGGGAATCCAAAAATGACTCTGCTCCACCTGTGAGCAAGGATGCTGCGGACGGAGGCAGCATCCTTGCCGTTGCGTTTAAGGACAAACACTTAGGATCAAGCTCCATATCGTTCGTCCAAAACTAGTCCGTTACGCATGCTATGTTAAATGCATGTTACCTTACAGACAGAAACGGAAACACGCACGCGCTCTCTCTTTTTGGCTCGGTTGGCAAAACAGAAAACTGGTCCCTAAGCGAGCCCTACGGACAGGCAGAGGCAGACCTACGGGCAGCGCTGCAGGGACAGAATTCTGATGCCTGAAAGTCCAAATAAGCCAGAGCTCGACCCAGCGGAGAAGAAGGCCATCAGAATTTGAGCTCTGATCAGACAGAGGCTGCAACGTAGTTCTCCATGAGAGACGGCAACGGAAAGAAAGTGAGGTCGGGGATCTCAGGGAAGGAAGCCCAAGGGACGGAAAGACCTCAGAGGGCTGAAAACCCAGTGTAACAGGTGGAACTGATCGGCTAAGAGCATCCGCCACGTCATGGGACAGAGTCCAGATGCACTGAGATGCGGACAGTTTCCTGCAACAGACAAAATTGGCGAACAAGTTGACACATGCCCCATGCCCCTCGCGAGGGTAAGACCCTTCCAGGCCGCGGATTGTGAGGGGGAGTTATCCGTGCGAAACACTACGTGAAAGGGCGTGTGCCCGGGCGGCAGCAGGCGGGCTAAAATCCAGAGAAGGGCCACCTGAGCCAGCATCTCCCAGGCGGCTACGCAGTGCTGGGGAGGTGCACTAGCTACTCGACGAAGAATGCAGAGGGCGTCGTG
>CAJNIZ010005891.1:0-12081 GCA_905231905.1 Symbiodinium pilosum | reverse complement strand
TTTTTGTCGTCAAATGTGGTAACTCAAAGCTCAGCTCAGCGATTGCAGAGTGCCCATATGTAAACGGCACAGTGGGATACCTCCCTAAGTCGGTAGCCTTTTAAGGAAACTTGAGCCAAATTACATAGAACATTCCACACATACATGATTGATACCTACCTTGCACAACAGTGGGTTGGGCATAATCCATACGAATATACAAGCATGCAACATGGAACAAGGGCAACTCTAAGCGCTTAGCACTGCATGGCACTTGAAAGTGAGCACACGCAATGTCTTTTATAGGTCGTCATCTTGGGCTACTCAAGCGTGCTCAGCACTGCCGAGATATCCAGTGACCCTGCGCGGCTTCCATGTTTCTCCTCCGAGCTTCAACGTATGTAGGGGAAGGCGGCGTCCTGCACGGTTCATGCCGGAGTTGTCTGCAGCTCTTTGCCTTGTGGCACCGACGCTTGCAACAACAACAGCAGCAACAACGGCCACAACAACAACAACAACAACAACACGAAGAGCACGTTCCTCAAAGATCAGCCGAAGCCGCGTGAACCATGCCCGTTCTGTACTTCCAGAGTGTGAGGTAACAGAAAGCAACATGGCCCCGTTTCCAACGTCTCGACCATTGTGGTTGCCACTGCAAGCGATGCTATGTATTGCTGTTCGGGTTTTGCAGCATGCTATGAACTACGAGCATCCACTGCCAGTTTCTGCCCGCACGCTACGCTTGCTAGCCTGCTGCACGGCCTAAATTTGATCCTACAATGTAACACTCGCTAGAAGATCCTGGATTGGCTGATTCGATCAAGTCTCAAACCGTTGCATGTGACTTTTTAGTATGGCTTGCGTACCCGAAGCAAGTATTGGAGGAACTGTGAGAGAAAGCGCAACGCAGGCCCTCCTGCGGCGAGTGAAGCAAATCATCATTGGCAGAAGCCCATCATGGAGCATGGTTGCATGGTCACCATCCAAATCAGCGACATTGAAACCACCCTCATCGGCATCATCATAAGATGCGTTGCATGTGCCTCGCATGTCAACATCGTGTTAAAAGCCTCACCTTGCTGCGACCCCTTTTCCAAGTATAAACTGCCAAAATGCCTGTATGACAGCAGACCTTGCGAAGAGCAGTGGAGCCATGCAGGCTTGTCGGACTCTAAGCCTTGCACAGTTCTCATGTTGCTAGCCACCGTCCTTAGCTGCAGGTTGTGCCATCTGTTTGTGATTGTTGAACAGACTGAAGAAGTCCCAGGCGGCGTCAGGTTGTCCAAGGTGTTGGCACGGGCCTAGGTATGCGCATCGAAGCGAAAAAACAGTGCAGGCTGGCCAGCATGGGCCAGCAGTTGTTCAGCAGCGTGCCCTCCCGGTGCTCAAGCCTGCACAGCCAAGGTGTTTCAGGTCTTTCGCAGCAAATCATCGACCATGCCTGACTCACCGGGAGAGACTTCCCCTGGAGACCTCGCGACCAGCCAGTCATCAAGAAACAATTGAAGTCAGATACTCCACTTGGCAGTGGCTATCAAGAGGCTGCAAGCATGCCAAGATATGCTAAGTGCCAAGCAGCCGTGGCGAAAGAGTCGAGGGCTGCCAGCGGCTTCGCTCAGAGGATCGAAACGTCTCTGATTTTGCCCCTCACGTACGCACTTAGCCCAACACAGCCTTACTGCAGCAGAGTCTAAATGCAAGGTCACATCTGGACATCAACACGTATTGCCTGAGAACTCATGCATCCCAGCTTTGGACAAAGGCTCCAGGGCCTGGGCAAAAAATCGCTTCGGCATCTGCAACCGCAGTCCATCATAGGGTGATGTTATGTCTGTTCCATGAAGGCATGTCGCCTGCAAAGATCATGCGATGATGGAACATGGCTGTTTGTTTTTTCCTCTGAGTCTACCTCTGACGCACCGCTTGGAGATTCCCAGAGATACTATGCGTGCAAATGACTACTGATTTATAAGCACCTGCGCTGATCAAACTCATGTGAGCTACGATGACTATTTCCCAGATAAGTAATGGACATGGGTTCCTTATTAGGGACTATATTAGGGACTATACTAGGCTACAAGCCTACTATTGACAGTGTCACGCGTGCTGCAAAAAGTTCCAGGCGGATCTTCTCTCAGGAGGAAGATCCTACGGACAAGGCACAGCTTTGCAGACACGGTTCACGGACGTTGCCGTTTCTAAACTTCAAGGGCTGCAGGCTGGAAAAGCTTCTCCGGCACTATGAGTAAGTACCACTTCCATCACAGAGCTTTGGGGAGCTGAAGAAAACCTCCTGATTTGGCTGATCAAAATCCTGAACAACCTTTGGCAGTCAATCTGAAAACAGGACAACCCAAGGTCCTGCACCTGTAGGACTGAGGTGGCCCTTCGTGGTGGCTGCTTCCTATCAGCTCACGAGAGCCAAATTTCATCTGCATAGGAACCGCCAGGGGCACAGCTCTGGGTTTCGCTGTATTGGAAGCAAAGCTGGGACCTGCAAATCCACAAAGCGTTGAATGCCGAATCCATCTGAAAGGCTGCAAGGGGAAGCCTTAGTCTCTTTACTCTTGCTTCCGGTGCTTGCGCTGTAAATCTCGTGTCGCTCCTGCAGCTGGTGTTGAGGTTCACATACAAGTCTCTGGATTTAGGGGGGTCGAATTCTTCTGCAAACTGACTGCAGACTGATACCTCTACGGACCTGAGGGGATGTGCGTTTCTGAGCAACATCACTCTAGGCAGAGCACAGCAAAGATTGCAGAGTCTTTTGGCTTGTGGAGGCATCGCCGCTTGAACACTGCTGACCAGTCCAGAAACAATAAGTTCAATAAATGACACGACATCTCGAACAAGATGACAGAAAAGCAGGACCTTGAGTTGCAAACAGCACAACTGACTCTTCTGCAAAAATTTGGTCTGACATCCCCTAGCTTTGAACGCAGAGTCAGCAAACCTTGAACTCCCAAAAGACGGAATTCTGCATCCTCGACCCTGAACCGTGAACCTGATAAGCAAGCAGAGGTCTCATAATAAATCCCACCCCACATCTAGTGGAGCTTCCTACATGTCGTTCAAATCAATATTCAGTCTACAGGGGTGTCTTGGAAAAACTTGATGTTCTGCCCCCACCCCCTCATGAGTCTCAAGAGCTGATTCTGCCTGCCGCCCGGGTCTAACTTCATAGGCTTCTCAGGAGGGCAAGGTTCTCTATTGCATCAGAGTAGAAGCGCACAACGTTGCGACCTTCATGCTGCAGGATTATACAGGCTTTCCCTCTGCACTCCAACTCGTCCGTTTTGAACACGCATCCTGAAGTGTAGTTTAGGGCTCAGCTACATGCAAGGCGCCGAGAAGCACTGGAATGCAAGTCCATGCTCCTGGCTTTGCTGCAGCAAGGCTTCCTGCGCAGTGATGAGGTGATCCTGGCACCCAAGCGTTTTGAGCTTTTTTTTGACAGACCAACCGAGACCACCCTCAAACTGTTCTGAAAAGCTCACAAGTCCTTCAGCTTTTGCTTGAGGCTAGGAAGCTTCCAAGCATTGAGGCTTCCAGACCTTGACTTCATCAGCAGAACCAAGTGTTTAGCCCTGTTGCAAATTGCCCTCTTCCCCGCTCGAGGCTTTCGGAGACTTTTTACAGGGATTGGGCTGTTTTGGACGGGGCCAATTCGAGCACCGCCGCTGGATATGTGCCTCATGGAGAAACTAATCGCTTTGCGGTTTTCGTGGTGGCGCCAAGCTGTTTGGCGCACCTCGCTTGCAATGACTTCCTGAGATTGCGACTTCTGGCTCAGCAACGGGCTTGATGACCTGACAGGAAGGTACTGCTCATGCCAGGGCAAAATTTCCCTTGCCAGAGCTCTTACTCTGAGCTGCACACGCGGAGCTTAGGTCATCACCTTGCTCCAAAAATGTGCAGATGCATGTCGTGTATGGGCTGTCATTAGCCAGGCTGTATCAACGGCACAATTGCTCCGAACCGGCTTTGCCTTCGCCAGCCGATTGCATCACGGGCCAAGTGCCGGCTCTACCCTGCTCTCTATGGTGTCATGCCTGTAGGATTCCGGAGGAAAGAACCTATCATACACAATATCTCTCGCATCTTCTACATCGACCAGGCTCCTCAGTACACCCTCTGCTGCGGTTGATGACCGACCGGCTCTCGATGCAAAATGCTGCTTTGGCACAAGTCACGAGAATCATGCACCTGCCACGTGATGCTCTGCGTGTTTGATCTTTATCAGCTTTCGGGCCTTTCAGCTTGTTCATTCCATGGGCTTGAGGTGCAACTTGCTGAAGCCAACGACAGCTAATAACCCAAGGCACCGCATTTCAGCATCTCAAAGTGCACTTTACCAATCTTGCCAGTCTACAAACGACAATGCTGGAGCTGGAGCAAACACGTCTTCCTGCTTGCAATTTCCTTCAACAGTCCTGTCTAGCATGAGCTGGGGGCAGCACTTGCGATCAAAGCAAGCGCAAAATAAATGACCTTAGCTTCATTGGCACAAGGCACAGCATGCATTCATTACAGTCTCGTCTACAAAGATTCAACTGTTGGACAACAAAAGACTTGATCTCGCAAGCCTTTAACTGCCATCTAAACCACTACATGAACGCCACGTACATATAAAGGTTATGTGAATACATTCCCTCCCCTTCTCCCCTTCTACTTAAATCCCTGTTTCCAGAATCATATATTGCCTCGACAAACTGCCATCGGCAGGTTTTATTGGAAGAGGGGATTACAAAAAAGGTAACGCCCAAATCTATAAGTCCAACGCAAGCTGTCAAAAGGTAACAGCTAAGTATCAAATAGTTGTGGCAAGCATGCGCAATTGGCCCGCACACCTGCGGTGACACATGCAAATCTAGAAATACATCAACTTGGATGCTGACATAGAATCATGTCATCAGGGTGAACTGATTTGGACTCAATGACACTGCCGACAGGATCCTGTCAGGAACAGTTCCATTTCACAGTGCCTTGTCAAGAAAACCCACGGACTCGCCAATCATGCGTGCCCCTTCGCCAGGCTAGCATCATGTTGAATCTATGTGGCAGGAAGCACTTTAAATATTTGAGTTTACATGGCTCACACACATGCTCTATCTCAGCTATTCCTTTTCACAATATGCAGAGTCAGCCTCGTTCAGCCAGGGATCCTGCCATTTGCAACATGTTCACGTTTCTTCAGCTGTCAAATAGCAAAAGCCCTGCGAATCCGGGGCACATCAATTGAGTGGATAGCCCAGGGTCCACACTACGTCCCCACATGCATGCTCCTGTTTCAACAGATCGATCTGCTGCTCGGACAACACCGGGTTTGCTCGTGCTTGTCGCGTCACTCCTGCATACTTGTTCTGCAAATTGCTGCCATAAGGCTATTCCTTGTATCGCGCATACATGAACTGAGCATAAGGCCCTGACCTGGAGAAGGACCCGTCACTGGCCTGCGAAATGAATGTCTATGGTGTTGCATAGTTGCGTACAATATTCTCATCCTTCGAGCTAACGTGACGTTTCCATGACAGCTTGCAGGTCACACCATTCCGCATGCCAGCACACCTCAGATTACCTAAGTGCAAAAACCTTTGTCAACAGGTTGCGCATGTGGACTTGCACACAACCACAGTGTACATCCACGGCCAAATGCGTGTTTCCCGCAATTCGCATCATTTCAACTATGAGAACGATCCGACGGCGGCCTGGAAGCTGATGATGACGATGAACCTCCAGGCCAATGGCAAAAAATGGATGTTGTTCAAAAGTCTAAAAGCTAAGCCTCTAATTACTTCCAGTGCAATTGGCGCCTTCCATAATCAAGTCGATGGCGAATGTTAATGGGGAGACTACTGCCCAAAACCTTGAACAACAAAAACGACCAGTTACACCAGCGAATGCAAACATCAAACCGCGTAATGGAGGGTTCGGAATCCAGGGAAACTTCGGGGAGACAACGGCCAACGAGGTCCAGAAACAGGTCCGAGGCTCAAAGGGTTCCTTAAGCATGAATAAGCAAGAATCAAATGCTCGAACATTCAAGAATACTGATCTCTTTGGGAAATAAGCACTCAACAGTGGCGTGTCTTACACACACGCAGCAAGATGGCATGGAATCAACCGTCCGGAAATCACTGGTTTGGGCCAACCCGGATACGGCGCATTTGCTCATGCGCAATTCTTCGGCGGGCTCAGCAACAGAGCGGGTGCTCACCGAAACCGTGCGCGAGGTTTCCCTGGAGCCGGTTGAGGGCTGTTGTCCAGCCTGTTACATCTTCCGCCCATCTCTGGTTCCGGTACCTCTCGGTTTTGTCTATGTCTGCCATTTTCTGTACTTTTGGGAGGCCCGTCGCCAGTCGCTCTCCTCTGATATGAAGATGGTCTGCAACTTCTTGCCAAAAGTTCGCCGTGTAGAAGTTTATACTGCGACATGCACGGCTTCATTTTTGAGACTCGACAAACATATGAGTACCGGCAGGATCAAACAAGCTGAACCTCCACACATGCACGAAACTCCGCAAGAAGCTTTGTAGCGCATGCATGTTTATAGCTTCTTCCATAATGGTCTCATCAAATTTGATGAAACACAGAATCCTTCTCACACACAACCAATCATAAATTGTCCTTCTCTGGACAAACCTGTGTGCAAGCTTTTGAGTGGGCTGCACCACCTTACCTGGGCGCCCCAACCCATCTCTCTGGCGGGAGTCTTGGGGGGGGCTGCGTATGTGGGTTTCTGTGGCAGCGTCTCCGCATCTCCCGCACCCGACCTTTTTAAACTCATTTTTGTATGTGAAGCCTTCCCCGATGCATGTGTAAACGCCTTTGCAAACCGGGACCGGGGTGTGACGGAAAGCTCGGATGGATCCGGAATGGCCCGGTGGTAAAAGGTGGGTAAGAAGCCAGAGCAGCGCAACTTTGGCGCAGAGCCTTTGGGCAAAACGTGCATGACGGCCATTGGGCAAACGGATCCACCTGATGGACAATTTTTTATTTCCTGAAATCACTCAAACCACTTAAACCACTTCCACGAAGTCGCTCAGGTTGCTCCTTGCTTCAAGCAAAACAGAATTCACTATTCCGAATCAAACTAGATTTTGTAACACCATTCACAGCTCAGGCAAAATATTCATCCAAATATCAAGTACATACTCTTCCACTCAATCAGTAAGGTTCTCACCAGAGAAGCACACTGTTTTTCAGACTGGGGGTTTCACGTCCTCGCTTCCCGGCCTTTGCCATGCGGTCGGGTAGGCATTACCGAGCATTCTGTGAAAATGCGAGCTTGCGGCATTGCGCTGGTTTGCAGAGCGCTTGGTGTCTTCTTCTTCTGCGGGAGTGACGCAAAAGCAGGTAGTAGGGGTTTGCAGTAGCCGAGTTTGTATCCATGGCAGTGTTGGCGGAGTTCTTCGACGTGTTTCCAGATGCGTTGATTTGGATTCTGCAAGAAAGCACGGAGATCGTCATCATTAGAGATGTATCGAGTGGAATGGTGGTGTCTCCGATGACATGGGAGGACATGGACAATCTTCAGAACACTGCTTCGGCACTGGAACAACGTCTGATTGCGAAAGGCTGCAAGGGGGCGGTGCGCTCGCCCGAGTATCAATCAGGACTGTGAGTGGGCAACGGTGCGCACTGACGCGCTTGGCCTTGGAGTTTTCGTAGATCTGGCAGCTGCTTCGAGGGCCGTGTGTGTTCAGGTGGCAAAGAGCGCGCTAGGGAAGGCGTGGTTGGGCATTCCACATAGTTTCGCACGGTACCAGGATCACATGGGTCTGTTTGCGGAAGTTTTGCACGCTGATCTGACATTGCCTTCGAAACCGCATGGAGAAATTCGTTCGCTGGATCTACTGGAACCTATGAAGTACGTGCACGAATCCCTGCCCGAAAACTCAGTGGGGCGAGCGGCGCTGCGCCTGCTGCAAAACTGTCTCACCGTTGCGCAGGTAAGAAAACGGTCTTTATCAGAGTTTCCGCATAGTAGACATGTCTACAATTACAATGCGGCGGTCATTGTTGGTCCGAACGGTCGCCGTCTTGCTGGACGGCACGCAAAGCTGCGACGAGTTGGTGAGGGATCTGCAGGGATCTCTTAAGAGCTACGCTCGTGTGCTAGTGCAGCACCTGGATCCCAGACCTCTGACTGCGTGGAGAACTCATTGATGTTGACGGCTGCGCAGAGTGCGACCGATCCGTGATGGAAAGGCGTCCGACGCCGGCAGCAGAGTACCTCGAGTGATTAGTGGCAGGTGGATGTCGTCGATGCTGTGTATGAAGCGATTAGTGGCCTGCAACTGCACACAATCTGTGACTGAAGTTTGCCGCCTGTTGTGGGCAACAAATGGCTGCGCAACCTGCGCGGTGTCTTTTTCGTTTGTGGCTTGGACACATGAAGTATCCAGTGTGACTCTGCTTTGCTTTGATATGTTGGTCTTGCGCGTGCGCGCGTTTCATTGTGAATTGAACTTAATTGAACCAAATTTGTGTTCTGAGGCAGGTGTTCCGTTCAAGCTCTTACAGTAAGTGGCCACTTGTTAGAACTCGGAGAGATGGCGGATGAGTCGATCATGGCGCGAGTGGACAGTGAGCGCAAACGATCCGGCATGGAAAGCTTTGTGAGCTTGTGCGCTGATCTGCACGGCGGTAAGATGTGTGTGGAGTATACTTCGGCACTGGCGGTGGAACGCATTGCTAATTTGGAAGGTCTGGCAAGAGCTCGTCAGAGGGAGCCGATTAGGCGGCGAGACGAGGATCTGCATCTTTTGCAAACTCTTCATGAAAGGTGCAAGTGGCAGCGGGATGAGGATCTGTATGATTTGGAACAAAAAAACCATGAGATGAGCTCCAGGGAAGAGAGACCGATTCATGATTCGATGAGGTCTGAGATGTCGAGCTCGAGTGGGTGCGGGGCTCACCCGCCGATCTCGTGCAGGCCAGAGGCCGACGAGGGATCGATCACCTATCATATAGAGCAGGTAGTCTACACATGCAGCAAACAGAGGACGCAGTCGGGATCAAAAAGAGAGCCAATCCTCGGATGATGTCCATGCCGCTAGAATTAGTATTCTTCACTCACGATAGACCTACATGAGTCATGCAGTCTTTCTCCTGTCAGGAACCTGCTGGCGTGGGTTCGATGTGGTCCAGGCCTTGGAGCTTGGTTGCTTGGCCTAGCTGTGCACTTTACAGTTCACGCTAAGGTGTTTCCTCACTGAGCAGCTCACTTCGGTTACAACGCTCTCAACACGCGCGTCTCCTCTTTTTTTTATCTCTTGGCGTTCGCGTTGCCAGCTTTTTACATCGTTCGAAACGATCGTTTTGCTCTCGCGTAGTTGCCCGTATCATCGCGAGTTAACCGTCAGTGTTGTATGTTCTTGCTATCTTGCGCCTTCTTCCCCGGGCGACGCTATCCAAATAGTATCTCATTTAAATCCAGGTTAAACTACACATGTGGGGTTCTCCGGTCCTTTAATTGTTGTTATTGTTGTTGTTTTCCCCTTTCAACCCCACTTCAAGCCCCTTTTAAGCCCCCTTTAAGCCTCCCTCCTCCCAGCCTCCCGCTTAAGCAAGTCTCCCTCTCAGCCCGTCCCTTTGCACGCCACACCTGGATTCAAACCCAGATTGGTCGACTGGGATCCAATCAGGGTTCAAAACCAAAGTTCCAAAGCTGGGTTCAAACCTGGGTTCCGGTTTCAAACCTGAATTCAAACCTGGGCTCAAACCTGGGTTCCAAACCTGGGTTCCAACCAGGGTTCAAACCTGGGTTCCAACCGAAGCCAGGTTGCTACCTGGGTTAAACCCAGGTTCGAACGCAGGTTGAACTCTGGCTTCAACCCTACGTTCAACCCAGAGTTCAAACCGAGTTGCAAACCTGGGTCAGAACCTGAGTTCGAGCAACTTTTTGTCCCAAGAAGTTGTTCAAACCTGGGTTGGACAACCCAGGTTCCAGAACCCATGTTCAACCAACCCTGGAACCCAGGTTCCTCAACGCCACCATAACAAATATTCGGGAAGAACATAGGTTTAACCTGGGTTCCAACCTGCTCCCTACGGACCAGCCCGCCTGCTGCGGTCCCTCCTCTAACTGTGTTCCATTCCTGGTCTAGTGTCCGTGTCTTACTGTAGCTTTGTCCGGCCACTACCGCTGCGCGCTGCAGTCCTCATCCGCGCCCTGGCCGCACTGGTCGCAGCTGCTGCCCGCCCCGCAGTTCACAGCCGACATCAAGGCGCAACCATCAGCAAACGGCCGAAGGATTCCGCTTCACAAGCCCATCAAGCAGCGCGGATCATCTTCCATAGTGAAGGACCAAATGTGGATTGGCGGCTACTGGAGTCGAACCGAGACCGACATCCACTTCTGGGACAGGCTTCATCGGGATCAGTGCTGGACAGACCAATCAAAGCGCACGCAGCCCAGACCCACCGTCGGATGATATCGAAAATGGGCTGGTACGTATTGAAAAAGCGTGATATGTTCGTCAGAAGGGGGGGCGGGGCGGGCAAAAAAAGTTTCGGGTATGTTCTACTGCGCTGTGTGTGTCATCGCGCCGAAGCAGGCGTAAACCTGGGGCTCTGTTCTATTGCTTTGGTTTTATGTTTTCGGTTTTGAGTTTTGCATGTTTGGTTTTTCAATTTCAATATTGTTTTGCCGGTTGCTGCCAAGCAACCCGCTTACGCAGAGAGACTTTACGCAGAAGTTGCGGCAACCGTGGTCACATAGGCCTACCAGGGAGGCAGAGACGTAGCGCAGGGTCACGGCGGTAACTTGAATTGTCAGCAGCCCTGCGCGGCACAGGCCGCGAGCTCAGAGCAGAGAGCACAAGACTGAGCCGAGGTGCTCAAGCAGAGCACACAAAAGTCAGACACACAAAACTGAAAGCCAGGCCGGCTTCACAATTGACCGCACGGACCTCTCTTACAACCCCTCCTTAGCTGCTCTCTGGGACCCCTAAGACCTTGTCTGGGCTTTGCGATGGCCTTGCAGGCCTCTTTTCTTTATGGAGTACCCTAGCTGGGCAAGTATGGATAAGAAACACACTTTCATCGAACGCAGCGTGAACACACTTGCCTGAGCGGACCCCAGACCTCATTCCTTAAGAAGGCCACGAAGGCTCATCAGAACCTGCCCAAAAATTCTTGGTCGTGCTAGAAGAAGAATAGACAGTCTGGCTCGGCTTCCACCCCGAACACTTTAAATTGGATCTCTTGCCACACTTCGTCCAGTAGCCACAGATACTTTGCAACCCATGTCTTTGCAAAAGTGGCGCTGCTACCATAAAAGCCTGAATTGCAAAAACCGAAAGGCGTGCCTCGCTCGTTAGTTTTTGTCCGATAGGAAACCGCTCTAGTACAATCCTGCTGGGAGCAACGAGAACCACTTTATATGTTGCGCATCAGAAAACTGCAGGGATGCAATACTAACACTGCCCCGCAAAACAAACGCTGTTCCCTGGGCCCGCATCTGTCAGAAGCATTTTCTCCAAGAAGCAAACAAATGCTACAGCCAGAGGAACGCTCTCTTTACGGTCACCTGTCACCTGAACCTCGACTGTGCGCATCAACCCGCCCTGGTACAAGTCCAACAGCGGAAGAGAGAAGATATGAAAGACTTTACTTTCCAAGCAGCAGTGCGTGAGCATACCTTATCAGGCTAAGCAGGTGTGGAGCGGGGTTCGCACGAAACTCCTGCCTCTCCAAGGTGCTGCGCAGAGCTCCAACGCGGGTGTAGAGGACCGGTTGCTAAAACCAGTTAGTGAAAATACGCTTTTGCGCTACTTGTGTCAAGCGCGGTCCTTCCTGTCAGCCCTTGACGGGATGGAGTTGGATTCTGCGCAATGACTGCAGCAATACCAAGCGCTGGGTGCGCTGTTAATGGCGATCATGTGTGTAACTCCCTGAAGGCCGTTCGCTGGGCAACTATCGATCTGCCTCTACCGATTATGTTTGTGTTTGCATCCAAGATTTCAGATAGTGTTTAATGGGCTCACTTCTCTGATTTAGTTTTAACTTATATGTTTCGGATGTGTATTTGGTTTTAGGAACTTATTTATTTTCCAGGTCTTTTTTTCTGGGGCGCTGTTAGCCAAATTTCCTAATTAC
>CAJNIZ010005890.1:2845-18535 GCA_905231905.1 Symbiodinium pilosum | reverse complement strand
ATGATAATTATTTAACCGTAATTATTTAAACTTTTCAGACCTAAAATTAGGAATTTTGCCTCCACAACTTGACATTAAAGAGGGTACCTAAACAAACCCAAGACCCTGAATAAGCCCGAAAACTTGACATTAAAGCGAGTGCCCCTGCATAAGCGGGTCCAACATTACGAGGGTTTCGGTAATCCCAAGCTCTGCTTACACAGGGTTTATATGAGATTATCTAGAGGCTCAGAGGATCTTGGTAAGAGGATTTGGGATTCACTTCGTTTAGGAATCTGGGTCCCATGTACGGGTTACTGAAAGGGTATGTAAGTGCATAAGCCGTAAACGCCAAAGCTTAAACCTAAAGCTTACATGGCCCCTAAGCCCTAAGCCCGTAACTGGACAGGGTCTAGGGGTTCGATCTTCTAGGGTTAAGCCTTAGGGTTTAGGTGAGCCCCACAGAACCCACCGTTTTGCGGTTGTGGTTCGGGGTTTAGGGTTATGTCACGTCATTTATGTTGGTCCTTGCTGGGTCAAGGGTACTTAGTCAGAATTATTTCGTCTCCAGAGGCCTTGAACTAGTAGCTGGATAGGTGCCACTTTTTGGACCCCCCAATGCCACCATAATTAAAACATGCAAGACCATGCCCTAAACCCTAAACCTTGGGTACTGCCCCCCTCAGTAACAGCTGGATAATACTTATACTATGGTTATATATAGCCCTTAATAGGACCCCTAATATAGACTGCTACTGTGGGGGGCAGTACCCAACCTAAACCCTGAAACCTGAACCCTAACCTGTTCACCCAAAGCTTCAGGCCGGCTGTGCCTGTGATCACTTGGCGCTTAGTAGGAAATGCGGAGAACGGCGAAGAAACCTTCAAATCATGCCGTGCGTTCTTGGGTTGGGTGGACCCCCCACCCTGTAATAGTGCCTATAAGGGATGATGGTGGTGATATTAGGGGTCTTCTCATATTCCCACTATACCACTACTACAGGGGGGCGGGTCCACCTAAGTTATGGGCTAGCTGGCACGTATTCGGGGAGCAGCAAATAGTTCAAGCCTCTATCCTGCCGGCACCCGATCACTGTGTTCTGGCCTTTGGATAGCTGGGAATGACGGAATGGAAAAGAACATGGAAACTACTGTAATGGTTTTTCTAGGGACTACTCGAAGGATCCATTGCTTCAATCTCAGCTAACCAAAGGCCAGTATCCTTGTTGCCAGGACTTTCAATCAATTAGCTAGGTTAGGGGGAGCTGAGAGTTTATACTTTCGGGTCATGGGTTTCGTTCGACTACTGCTCAAGGATTCCTCTTTCTTCCTTTGGGAACCGACAAAGTAAGACGTGTACCCCTATGCATTTCATCGAGAATTCGAATACTAACAGGGACAAAAGGCGCCAAAGGCCGACCCAAGCTTAGTAATAAACGCGTGTGCCCCAAAAGTAGGTGAAATAATAACCCAAAAAGCCTTAACCACCAGCCCAACGGTCCATGATTCTGCATACTTTTGGGGTAGGCCCTAAACCCTAAACCTAATTTAGGTAAGGATCCCACTCGATTCTTACACTTTCGGGATTTCTCTGCAATAAGGGCCAGATGAAAGGCCGTGGTATACTAGGAATGCATGAGCTACTGTCTAAACTCCTGAAAGGGATTTATACAGGGTTTAGGGCGTGGCTGGGTGTGGCTTTAGGGTTTAGGGCCTGAACTCCCTAAAGGTGGCTGTATGGGGGATTATATAAATTATATAGGGGACGATGGTAGGGGTTCCTAAGGGGGATACTAGGAGTTTAGACTATGGAATATGTAGAGGCCCTAGTATAATTACCATTATCTGTTGGGGTGACTATTGGTGGGTTAGGGGGGCAATCTAATATATATATATATATACATATTCATATTCAAACCCTAAACCCTAAACCAAAATCTTACAATGACTCCAGTTGCGAGATTCCTTGCAGGAAGATTGTGTTTCGCGTATGTGAGCTATAGTCTAAACCCCTCAAAGGGGTTATAAAGGGGGTTATATAGGGGACCATGACAGGGATTAGTAAGGGGGATACTAGGAGTTTAGAATCTAGCTCATGCAGGGCAGGTTGTTTTTGCGTGGTTGTCATGGTAGAATGCATCTACCCAAGCAGTGAAAAGTTGGCTACTCAGCTACTAAGAAACAAGAGCATGGTTTCAAGCCCCCTCCCCCCACCCCTCCCAGAAGGTAGGATATCCTGGCAAAAAAACGTAAATCCTAAACCCTCCACTCTGACTGTTCTTGTTGCTTGAGGTTCAGGTTTTTGCGTCTCAGCCCCTGTTCTGAAAGACGGTCTGTGCTCCAGTCTTTTTTTTGTGCATGGGGTCTTGGCTTTCAAATTGCTGGAGGCAGAGTCTCCCAGGAGAAGATTCACGTTCTGGTCGGCATCCATAGTGCGCTACTTAAAGCTCGTTCTAAATAGCATCCACCGAACTGGCCTTGTGCAGGTTACCCCACTTGGAAGTAGGGCCATAAACCAGATTTTAAGTAGGTACGAAGTTTCATGAACCTCCCTAAACCCTAAGCCCTAAGCCGCATCCATAATGCAGCAACGAAGATTGGGGGTCTTCACCATTGCGGTGCGGAGGCTCACCATCTTCAGCTTCGCCCATTATCAGTCCCTGAACTTAGACCCTACTTGGAGGATCTTTTGACGTAAGCCTACCTACCCCAAACCCTAAACTCTAAACCCTACCCCCAATAACCCCTATCATAGGCCTCGTGCCGAATCATAAGCAGAAAATCTACATGTACAAGTTACAGCTCGAAGTGTCCAAGGACTTTTTGCGGCCACCTTCTGTATCAGCGGGCTTTCTGCGCCTTTTTCCTTCAAGTGAGATGGGATGTGGCGTTGCATGTGACACTGTATGGGGTCACACAGGAACAACTTCAGAAACTCCCACACAGTGGTAGAGAGCTGTTTGTTATTGAAAGCATGTTGGCAAGTCCGACCATAATCCCTGAACCATCCTGAACCCTAAACCCTAAACCATAATCCTTGTGGGCTTTTTCAAAAGACTATCCCTGAACCCTAAACCCTGTCGGCCTTTTTCACAGGACTATCCCTGTGGAATCCTGAGTAGGGAACCCTCCAATTTTGTATTTGGCATCCCAGGTCTGAGGGTTTAGGGGTTGAGGGTTTAGGGTTTAGGGGTTTAGGGTTGAGGGTTTAGGGTTGAGGGCTTAGGGTTTAGGGGTTTAGGGTTAGAGTCTGCTTGTGCAAGGAGACCCCTTGGGTGCAATGTTCTCGGTTGTTGCTTTCCCTCATCCTTCTTTGTTGTCAGCTTTTGTGTGGGGAAGAGTTGATTGTTTTCCTTCCGCGCGTTTGCAACGGTACTTGTCGGACATTTGTCCCCTGCTCAATGCAAGTATCCTAGCCAAACAGTTCTGGACACGTTACTGCATGAGGTCGGAGGACCGGATGTTTTTGCTGCAGCTGGACATCCTTTGATGTGTCCCAAGCTGAGGCACTAGAGCCAAATCTACCTATACCCTAAAGCCTAATCTCTAGACCTGGATAGTCTTTGTCAATTGCTTTGCGCCGCATCCCTGTTGCCACTCACAACTCCTGGGTTCTAGCACACCCTACTTTTTCCGCACCTGTATCACGATGTCCTGCCCTTTTTGGCATTTGTCCAATCTTTTTCACGTACTTTTGCCTTGGAGAGCGCAGGTATGTATACATGGCTGAGCTCTACTCCCAGACCTGTTACCCCCTACCAGGACCTCCCAAATCCGCTGTATTGGACTCTTCACATGGGCGGTGGAGGCATCCCAAACCCAAAACAGCTATTTAGGGTGTAGGGTCCAGGGAAGTATGGTGATGGAAGATGGTCTCCACCAAGGGGTTTTATGGTTTAGGGTTTAGGGTATCGAATATTTAGTGTAGTTGAGGTAGTTGGGGGGGTCCAGGCACGTACCCTTCTCAAAGCCAATACGGGGCCCCATCCCAGGATGCAGTCGTTAACTCTTGACCCAAAGCCCTGTTAGATGGCCCCGTCCTTACGGTTCCATGTTAGCTAAGCCCTACATCCTACATCCCTGAAATCTAAGGAATACTAAGTGCAAATGCACAATGGCCCAACACCCTAAAGCCCATAAACTGTTAACCCTAATGAGACAGGTGCCTTCGTTGGTATCCTTGGATTTGCAGCTCAGGCGGCCATAGGCGCCTAGGGTTGATATAGGGGCTAGGGTTCATACAGCTTAGGGCTTAGGATTAGGTATTTTCCCAAGATAGGGGGACCCCAATATAGACCCCAATATATTATAATCCTCATTATTGGCACCTCAAATGGTATGGCTAACTAGAGGAAACCCCCATTCAGGGTTCAGGGTTTCGGCTTAGAGTTTAGGCTTGGGATTTAGGGTTTAGGCCTTGGGGTTTGCAATTCAGGCTTTCTGGTGTCTGCCCAGTACATTCATGTCCTAAGCATGGGCCCCGTTAGGGTTTAGGGTATACTTATGGGCTGCTGGTTGCCTCCAGGATCCCAATTCTGGGCCCTGAACCGGGCTTGTAGGGTTTTCTAGGGTATGTAACTACTCAAATTTCTAAGAATTAAGGGCCCCCACAGGCCCAAGATGTATTGCCAAGCACAGACGGAGAAGCTAGGTCTTAAGATTGGGAGTATAGATTGCGTACTGCCCCCCCTCAGTAACAGTTGGATAATAATTATAATATGGGTATATATAGCCCTTAATAGGACCCCTAATATAGACTGTTACTGGCTGGGGGCAGTACCCAGAGTATAGACACAAAACCCTAAACCTTAAACCCTAAACCCTAAACCGCAAACATGGGCTCTGAGCCTGATAGATGCTGGTAAGGTCGATGTAAAGCTATACCATGACTTTAGGACCCCAAGGGTTCAAGTCAATATATAGTCCCCCTTAAGTAGATAGAATATATCTTTGGGGATATTATCACAAGATCCGCATATACCCCATATTCTATCTACTTAAGGGGGACTATAAGTCAATACTGGGGGCTCTGGTGGAACCTTACGGTGGAACTTTTGATTCAGGGCCTCATTGTTCAGGGTTTTACATCGTATGCTAGTTCCCCCCCAATGTACGAAGCCACCTGAAAAGTAGGTCTTAGTTGAAGGCCGCTTGTCATTTTCCTAAACCCTCAACCCTAAACCTAAAACCCTAAACCTTAAACCCTAAACTTTAAACTCTAAACCCTAAACCCTAAACCTCCAGGCCCCCTAAAATCCCTTATCCCCAAGCCCTAAGCCGGCGGTCCGAGGCAGCTTAAGGAACTTCAAGCACCCCATGCGGATTGGGGTTTAGGTTCAGGGTTTTAGGGTTTAGGGTTTAGGGTTTAGGTTCAGGGCTTAGGATTTATTATGGGTTGCTGTTAAGGAACTTAAATCAAGTTACTATATTGGGGGAACCATATTTATTAATATATACCCATTATAGGAACTTAATTTAAGTTCCTTAACAGCAACCCAGTAGGGCAAGGACCTAAAGCCCTAAAACTTATACCCCAACCTCAGAACCCTCCCTACATGATTTCGGCTTCCATGCTTGTTCCATGTTCTTTTCTATTTTGGCTCTTCATTATTGAACTGTAAACCACCCGAAGTCCCAAGTCCTAAATATTGTAAATCCTGTGCCCCGAATCCTAAATCCTAAGCCCTACCTGAACCCCAAAAGAAATAATCGCCCAAAACACCTAAGTATAGCCCAAAAGGCAATTAGTTTACATACTTTCGGGGGTCCCGGTAAACCCTAAACCCTAAACCCTAAGCCCTAAACCCTAAACCCTAAACAGGGAGCCAGTGGCTCCGGGCTTCCTCGGGAGATCAAATCGGAAAGAAGGTGGTAATCTCTTGCTGCTCCTCCACTGATTTCTGAGTTTCTGAGGTTTAGGGTTCAGGGTTTAGGGTTTAGGGTTTAGGGGGGGTGGTCTAGGAAACCTAAGGGGTACAGATTTTAAGGTTACAAGTTAGAAGTATGGGCCCCTGATGGGCCCTTGGGCCTGTTAGGGGAGTTCTAGGGACCTTTAAGGATACATTTAGCGTATGTAGTAGGTATATGCGTCCTTATTGCTGTAGTCTCCTTAGACATTACTTTCATCTTCATTGTAGTGTAATCCTCAGGAATTACGAAAATAGCGACATAGGTTTACTGGGTTGCGGTTCAGGAATTTAGTTAAGTTATTACAAGAAAGAAACCCAACTACTTGCAATACCCATAATATGATAATTTGCTTTAAGTTCCTGAGCAGCAACCCAGTCCGGGAGGATTGCAGGTCAGGCAGAGATTTTATAAACGCCCTCAAGCCCTAAACCTCTGAACCCTGAGCCGTAAACCCTGAACCAGAAACCTTAAGCCCCAAACCCTAAGCCTTAAACCCTAAACCCTGAACCCTTAGCCCTTAACCCTAAGCCCTGGGCAGCAGATCCGTGGGTTTGGGTTTCGGGGGTTTTGGGGTTTGGGGTTTAAGGTTTAGGGCTTAGGTTTGGGGTTCAGGGTTTCTGATTTAGGGCTGAGCGTTCAGCATCTCAAGTCCACGCATTCACTTGTGAAGCAGCGTTATCAAACAATGGTCATATACCCACCCGCCCATGGGGTCCCACATCATCAAGAAACCTATACCCTAAACTTTAAGTCTGGAACCCTTAAACTAAGAAACCCTGAACCCTGGACTCTAAGCCCCGAAACCTACTAAGCCCTAAACTTCTAGGCTTCCAGCCTTGATCTCTAGGGCTCCAGCGTTGAAGCCTGGGGTTCCAGGCTTAGAATCTAGGGTTCCAGCCCAGGGCTATAGCCTAGACCGTTAAGACCTTGCCCATTAAGACCTTGCCCATCCCCTTTTTGACCTCGTCCACGACCTTTTTGACTTTGCCCACCAACTTATTGACCTTGCCTACGAAATTTTTGACCTTGCCCACGAACTTTTTGACCTTGCCCATTAGCACATAACCTTGCCCACGGACCTTGAAGGTCATAGATTTGATGGACAAGGTCATGAAGTTTGTGGGCGAAGGTCATTTTGACCTTACCCGTTAACACCATTCGTTTAACCTCGCCCAGGAAGTTGTTGACTTGCCCACAAACTTATTGACCTTGCCCACGAACTTTTTGACCTTGCCCACGAGCTTTTTGACCTTGCCCACCAACTTTTTGACTTTGCCCACCAACTTCTTGACCTTGCCCACGAACTTTTTGACCTTGCCCACGAACTTTTTGACCATGCTCACAAACTTTTTTGATCTTGCCCACCAACTTTTTGACCTTGCCCACCAACTTTTTGACTTTGCCCACGAACTTATTGCCCTTGCCCACGAACTCAGTAACATTTGAAATAATTACCATGTGAAAGAGGGGTTTAGGTTTTAGAGTTTAGGATTTGGGCTTGAGGGTTAAGGATGAAGGGATTGGGTTTTGGGGTTAAGGCTCTGTGGATATTCAAGATGCCTGTGATGTTTACAAGGCGCAGCTCGAACTGGCAGGCATAAAACGAAATTGCGTTGATATGGGGACGTCTGAGAAGAAGCATTCGAAGGATTTGGCGAGGCGCCCGAGACAGGCCTTGTGCTGACGACCCCCGTTGGATTTCCAAGATTCAGGAGGGAGGTTCCTGGAGCCCTAAACCCTAAACTGCATTCTCTGTCAAGCTTTAGAGAGATCGTTCAAACCCTAGACCCTAAATTGAGTAGTGTTTGATTTGGGGATACTACGGTACGCAATATAGAGTAAGATTCTATCCTCCTTTTGGGGTATAGTATTTTGCATATGGAATAATATCTTACTGGGTTTAACCACCCAAAAAACGCTGCTCAATTGAACCATACTCTAAAATCCTTGAAGGCACTTGAAGAGTCGTTATGTAAGGGATTGTGAAGGGAACTATTATAGGGGTCTTTAAGGCGGATACTTGGTTTTTAGACTAAAGTTCCACTCAAGAATGGAGTCCTGTTATTTATCCGCCGCAAAAACTTGTTACCCTCTACCTGTCTAAGGTTTAGGGTGTAGGTGTAGGGTTTAGGGCTTAGGGTTGTGGAGTCCCTTTATGAATCCCCGTGAAAGCCCCTCTAATGTCCATGTGGGTGGTGGTCAAAATTATGGTCCCTTTTGGGGTACCCGAAATATTAGGTGCCGTATTACAATAGAGATCCAAAAAGAGACCATAATTTTGACAACCACCCAATGTGAAATTATGGATTGGACTTGGATAAACACAGCGGTTATAGACAGCCATTAAGATGACCCCTAGTATAGACTGTTATAGGGTGGGGGGCATTGATGCTAACAGAGAAGCCAGAAGCTGGAAATTGTTTTGAGGCCCTGGAAGCTTTTAACTCCTATTTCCATGATATGCCAACTTCCTTCCTTTATGTACCTGATAGACCATGATACAGTCTACTAGCCGTTCATGACTCAGTTAGCATGACTTCTGTAAGAATGCTCCTCCGTACTATCCCCCTCTTGGCTCGGGGATTTCCTTCAGCAATCTGAATTACTGTGGAATTTTAGGGGCTCAGCATAGTGGTGTGTGGTTAGGGAGCTCATGAAGTTATGCCCTGTCACCTACTTTACTACGTCCCGCAACCTCTTGTTCCTGGTGCCTACAGGGGAGTAGGGATGAGCTATAGCGACTTAATGATATGGATGCCATGCTTGCTAAACTCGCTAAGCCCCAAAGCCTTAAACTTTACATCCCCCCTAAACCCTAAACCCTAAAGCCTCAGGGTTTCTCAGAGAAACTTCCAGACCACAGGTTGTGTGCTCTGGGCATTTGCCGGACGCGCTGCTGCGCCCCTACTGGCTCTTCAAAGGATTTTGGATGGTAGGAAGTTTAGGGTTTAGGGTTTAGGGTTTTAGGGTTTTAGGGTTTAGGGTTTAGGGTTTAGGGTTTTGGGTTTTGGATGGTAAGAACTGGGGTTTGGTAAGCCCAGCCCCAAAATGAGGGCCTTGTATAGAAGTATCATACGACTATCATAGGGTCCTACTCTGGGGTGTTGGAGTTACCCCAGCCCTGTAGGGTCCCTTGGTAGGGATTGATGGGTTTTCTTTTGGGGGCTTACAGAGGCACTACCCAGAATGTTGTAGCGAAAACTTTCTCCACATGATGACTATGTTTCTGCCGTCAGCATAGCAAAAAAAAACGTCATGGTAGCAGCAGCTACAACTACTAAGCAAGAACCACTAGAAGCTCTTGTGCTGCACATCGAGCCTAGATGGACATAGTCGTCTTTTCTACCTCAAAACTCTAAACCTCAAACCCTAGGCTCTACACCCTACAACCCTAAACCCTCAAACCCTAAACCCTACAACCCTAAGACCCTAAACACGATTCAGAGTTTAGGGTTTAGGGTTTTAGGGTCTAGGATTCAGGGTTTAGGATTCAAGGTTTAGGATTAGGGTTTAGGATTCAGGGTTTAGGGTTTTAGGATTGAGGGTTTAGGATTCACTGTTTAGGGTATGGGGTTTCAGGGTTTAGGATTCAAAGGTATCAAAACTTGACGTCTACTCGACGCCACAGACCTATCTTTTAGTTCCGAAGCCCACTGAGGCTCCGAAGTTAAAACAGTTTGTCGACCTCTTCCTGGAGACTGTGCTCGGCGCAGCATTGGGACGCTGGGCTTTGTATGTTCATGCAACCTACTTGAAGCATTCGCTTGGGGTTGTGGGGTTGGAACGCAAGGTTTAGGATTGATGGTTTGGGGTTTAGGGTTCTTGATGGTCTTTGGTGAGCTTATCTAGGTTTCTTTTGGGAATATTGGTGAGTGTATGTGTAAACATATATATATATATACACATATACGTATTGTGTTTTCACTTTGATCTTGAAAAGCTTACCATACATGCCCAGACCCTAAACTTGCCTCTGGTTAGAAGGGAATGGAGAGGAATATGGAAACTGTCTTACTGAGGACTATACGTGGACCACTATAAAGATCCATGCCTTCATTCTCTGCTAACCAGAGGAAAGTAATGCCCTGAACACCAAGCCTTTGCCTTTTGCTTGCAGGTGCTTAAGGGATAGCGGGCAATGAATCTTTAAAAGATTCCCCATATCAAGTTTAGGGTTTAATGCAGTCACAGTATACATCCCAGTACGTGGCACAGGTTTCTTGAAACCCTAAACCGACTATGTTGCAGGCTTGCCATACTTCTGAGTTACCCACAAAATTCCGACATGCTCCTTAACAAGGACCGCTAGAAACCCCTTACAATGCCTATATACCCCTAAGGTCCCCAGAAACCCCCTTGTTCGAAAAAAACTCTAAACTCCACCAAGCTGTCATCTTTGCTTCCGTGGTTTGTGCAATAATCTCGAATCTTCAGGACCTTAGCAGGTAGTACCCAAGGAAACCCAGTACTACATTTAGGCTATACCCCTTGATTACGGTGTATGGGGCTCTATGGGCAAAGGCTTGAGGCAGCTTGTGCCAGCGAGGAATAATCCTTGTGGGTGTTCTCATCGACCTTGTCCGAGAGCCAATCAGCAAGACACTAGGCGGGTCCGCGGAAAACTCGGGAGTGCTGTTGGGTTTAGGGTCCAGGGCTTCTGTTGGTCCAGAGCTTTCGGAACAAGCTTTAGGGTAGGGTTGAGATTTAGGACCTAGGATTTAGGGATTCGGGTTTGAGATGGAGGGGCTACTACCAGGTCCTTCACAAGGGGCATAGGTACTAGGAAAGCTTAGGGAGCCTTGGGGAGTAATGGGTTTAGGGTTTAGGTGTAATGCAGGATTAAGCAGTTATGCGGATAACTCGGGTAGCGAGTTTGGGACTTAGTGTTCTAGGATTTAGCGCTTAGGGTTTTAGGCGTTAGGGTTTTTAAGGTTAGGATTAACCCCTCCCCAAGCAGTTGACGCGCCATGGTATGTAGCTACTGCGGTCCTTCCACAAAATCAGGAACAGCCTCGGGAACTTGGCAAATCCTCACGAATACTTTGTGAACAGTCGAAACCAGCTTGATGGCGCCGCTCAATCGTCAATGAACCTGCAACGTAAGGCATATGAGCCCTTATGTAACCCCCTTTAGGAAGCTCGTGTAGGATTTTTCAAGATAAACCCTGCGCAATCCCTCCCCATCATCCCCTTATGGTCCCTGCATATCCCATGAGTTCCTAGGAGCCCCCCTGAGCCCCAAACCCTAAGTCCTCAGCCCTGCTTGGAGGGTCAGGGGGACTTAGCAAGTAGGGTAATAAAGAGGATAACTAGGGTTACTATATGGGTAATATGGGTTATAGGGGTTATTAACCTACGTACTAAGTCACCCTGATCCTCCAAGTAAACTCTAAACCCCAAACCCTACGCACTAAACTCTGCACCCTAAACTCCCATTAAAGTCGAGGTTCGCGCGATGGCTTTCAAGGGTATACTGCAGATTGACACGGGATTGCTTTTGCGTGTAGGGTTTGGGGTATAGGGTTTGGGATTTGAGGGTTTGGGGTTGAGGGTTTAGAATTTGAGGTTCAGGGTTTGGGGTTAGGGTTTGGGGTTTAAGGCTTAGGGTCTGGGGTTAGGGCTTAGGGAAACCTAAGACAGAGGTCCATGGGACTTGATAAGTACGTACGCATGGCTTATTCCCTTACCTAGTCTTGGGGCAACCCATATTCGTTCCAGTTAAGGGAATCGCAGTAGAGTTATTAGCAGAATTATACATCCTTACTAGGAAGCGCATTTTATAAAGGCTACTGCCTCTGAACGCAGGGGTCATATGGGGTTCGGTGCTAATCTCTCGATCTGCGCGTTAGAGGCCCTGAGTATGCTGGCTGGGATGGCTACGCTTTTCTTACCCTCGGGATTCCAGCGAGTCTCATGCTGCTTGGGCTGAGTTTTGCGGTTGGTTCCGGAGCTTCGTCTGGAGTGGAGGGTACTTAGAGGTCCGTGGGATTTGAGATAGGCTGTTTTAACACTCTGCTTTTTGGTGAGGGTCTATAACTCCTCTAAGGAACATTGGTAAGCGCATGTACTCGGTGTCGAACTTGGAAGAAGAAAAAACTACCACACTTCACAGCTGCTTATTGGTTTGCACCCCTTCTTATATCGGTCCCTCATTTATACACCCTTAACGCTAAACCCTAAACCATAACTCATATATGTGTGTGTATAAATGTATATGTAAAAAATGTGTGTATATATATACATATACATATACAGTTGCAGAAAAGAGGATGTTCGTTATTATGGGGTGGGGGTTATCAAGCCCCAGGGTCTTGAAGGGTGAAAAAATGGGGTTTGAGCGTGTCTTTTTTCACAGGCACAAGGCACATAAAAAAGAAAGAGCAGCAGCAAGCATAGCGGAAAGAAAAGAACGACAGGACAAACACAAAGAAAGAAAGGAAGAAAGGACGACACAAAAAAAAGGCAGGAAGAAAGATATGCCCACAGCATGTTATTCATACCCCTTCTGTATATTGCCAAAGGCATATACCTCTTTTACGTATGACTAATTTCACCCTACGATGCGCACCATTCTTGCAGTTATTGCTGGTATTTCTGTTTTCAGGCGCTCAATATCTCATCGTGCTTCATCATATTTTGTCACAGTCCAACAGTGTTCCACCATGATCCACCGTTGTTCATCAGCTCTCCATCATAATGTTACCATCTTTCATCAGCGATCTTGCTTTTCAAAATGTTTCATCATTTTCCGCAGCTCTCATCATCTTTCATGATTTCCGTCGTTTTACATCAAAATCATGATGCCCCAACATCTTTCATCATGCTTCATCATGCTCATCATACTTCATCATCTGCATCACTGTTGGCCATATCTCATACGTTTCCATCACATTGGCTCACGCTCGAGCATCGTTCATCATGTTTAGTATTTTTGTCATTTTCATCATCCTACTGGCACTTCATGAGTTTCATCATGTTCCGTCATTTTAAATCATGTCTCATGATTTGTAACGGGAGGGCTGTTCCCCCGCAAGCTCCCCGGTGATCTGAATCATAGTTCATCAGTTTCCATGATATTTCACAATGCTTCATCATACTCTATCATTACTCCAGATTTGCCATATTCTTTCATTTCACATCATTTTTTTTATTAATTTTCATCACTACTGATCACGGTTGATCACTTAGTCAGTGTTTAGCCATGGTTTATCGTTGTTCAACATTTCGCAACTATTTCATCATTTGCAGAATGCTCCATCATGCTTCATGATTTTCGTTCGTTTTCTACCATTTGGCATGATTTTGAAACATGACTCGCTGTGTTTTAGTAGCCTTGCGTCGTTTCCATTTTTTCATCAATTTCAGCATTCATTGCTCATGATGTTACCCTCTTCAAGTCCTAACGTGCTTTTAACTAGAATTAGACCCCACTTATAAGCAGGAAATTGGCATTCTCATTTTTTAAACAGCTTGAGGTACTCTAGGCAGCCCTTTGCAAAATCTCCAACAGAGCCCTGCGAAGCCCACCCAAACCCTAAACCCTAACCTTTCGGGTTGGGCTTCGCACTAAACGCCCCGAAGAGGACCGCTTCAAAAGATATGAAGCAAAGGTTTTCTGAGCACCCCCGGGGTTTAGGGTTTAGGGTTTAAGGTTTAGGGTTTAGGGTTTAGGGTTTAAGGTTTAGGGTTTAGGGTTTAGGGAACATATTCCTTGCCCTAGAACGGACTCTAGAACTTCATTGTCACGACATTCAAGACCAGCACCTAGATGAGTGCTTGTCAAAATTATGGTCTTTTTTTGGGTACCCTAAATATTAAGTGCCTTATTATAATAGGGATCCAAAAAGGGACCATAATTTTGACAACCACCCAGATGGTGTGGCAAGAAGCGAAATGCTGCTCCAAACCCTTCCCTCCTAGGATGCGCGGGTTAGGGGTTAAGGGGATAGGGGTTATGGGTTACGGGTTAGGGGTTTAGGGTTAGGGGTGAGGGGTTTAGGGTTAGGGGTGAGGGGTTGGGGAGCTGAGTATACTCACAAGCAATTGTAGTCACAATGCACCGGTACTTGGGAGACTTTTGGATTGATGAGTAAGTTGTAACTGCAATTCCTAAACCCTATAGTCCCCCATAAGTAGATAGAATATCGCTTTGGGTATACAATACTAAGATCCCCATATACCCCATGTTCGATCTACTTAGGGGGGATTATATCCTAAACCCTAAACCCTGAATAGTAGTTCCCATTTTCTTTTCCATTATCTCACTATAACCCTAATATAACCTCTATCCCTAAGCCCTAAACCCTAAACTCTAAGCCCTAAATCCTAAACCCTAAATCCTGAACCCTAAACTCTAAACCCTAAACCAACCTCTCTCCTAAGCCGTAGACATAACCCGCTGCTCTAAGGGTCGAGGGGGGCTCGTTTTGGGGGGCTTTGGGCCACAAGGATGGACCCATTTCAGGGTTGCTGTTTTGGGGTGGTATAAGAGAGGGCTTATTAAGGTTTACGGCTATATTCCCCCTCTATAATGGAGATTCGAACGGAAAAGAAAAGGGATAATGAAATGCACAATCTAAGTTACTATATTCGGGAAACCATGTTAATTACTGTATCTACGCATTGTGGTACCTTACTTTAAGTTCCTTAACAGCAACCTTGATGTTGATGCGGGACTTCTGCTTTTAGGGCTCAATATGTAGGATTTCGGGTTCGGGGCTATAAAATGCGGACGTTCATCTAAATAATGCTAAGGTGGGGCGGGGCGTCCTTATGTGAAAACAGAATCCGGCGTTTGTTGACGGATTTCCAATTCCTAAGCGTTTCGGGTTTTGGAAAGGCCATACACTACAAGGCCTTGTTTTGCAAACCACTTGAACCGCTAAACAATAAAGTTCTGAACTCTAAACCCCTAATTCCGAGTTAGGTTTGAAAGCCTGCGTACTGAGAGGTTCATGGGACTGAGTGATTTCTTCTAACCGCGCTGATTGCCCTATTCACTATTCCTCTAACTCGAGAGCAAAGAGTTACCCCAAGAAGTAGCAGGTTTAATACCCCGGTTCTAGGCATTTTGTGTAATCTGAAACTGAGATGACCGAACTGAACAGAAGGGACCCAACAACCCTTTTTGAGAAGCTGATGCAAGATGCAGTTACCAACCTTCACCTAAACCTGACTAAACCCTAAACCGTCTTTGAAACTGGGTAGGCCCCTGGGATATGTAATATTTTCCTTCTAAGGCGTTAATAAAGGACCCTATGTACTAACATTTTTCACAGGGTTTTAGGCCCCCTAAACCCTAAACCCTAAGCCCCAACCCTAAACCCTAAACCCTAAACCCCAACCCTGGAAAGCACAAGGTTAGCTTGCCATTCCCGCGGCTGCAGCAAGCTGCCCCTTGCCGTTGGTGTGGGCTTTTCCTTCTATACATTGGATACTGCCCCCACCCAGTAACAGTTTATAATATGTTTATATATAGCCCTTAATAGGACCCCTAATATAGACTGTTACTGGGTGGGGGCAGTACCCAATCTATACACTTTGGTGCTTCAGGTTCAGGGTTTACACACGCCTATCGGGCTTTTGGAGTTCGTTTATGTGGCTTGTGGTTTACAATATTTTGGGGTTTGCAGAGTTAAGGGTTCATAGGTTTAACTGCTCAGAAGTATGGAGTTCAAGGTTTTTCAGAGGTTAGGCTTCGTGGTTTGAAGTTTTCGATGTAAGGTTGGAGGGGAGGAACCTACAGGCTGAGGATGTGTTGCTCGCGTCGAAACTCACTCAATAAAGGGACTCTACTGGGAA
>CAJNIZ010005889.1:7995-18536 GCA_905231905.1 Symbiodinium pilosum | reverse complement strand
AGGGCTTTGGGGTTTCAGGGTTTTAGGGTTTAGGGTTTTAGGGTTTTAGGGTTTTAGGGTTTTGGGTTTTAAGGTTTTAAGGTTTTAAGGTTTTAAGGTTTTAGGGTTTAGGGTGTAGGATTCAAGGTTTAGGCTTTAGGGCTTCACGGGTTAGGGACTTAGGGGGTTTACGCATTTAGAGTTCAGAGGTTAGGGTTTAGGCACAACATCCTTTAAGTAAGGAATACTTTTTAGATCAAGTTAGAGATAAGTTTAGGGTATCAATGTTAGGACTCTGGAGCCGGCAAGCCGTACTGCAGAAACCAAACTACGTGGCACTTAGGATCCCTACAAAGGGTTAACGGAAAAGAAGATGGAAACCAGTATATTTCAGGGTTATATAGGGATTACAATCTATTGGACCGTAAAGGGCCCTTAATCTACCCTTCTTACTTAGAGGGTCATGGGGACTTAGTAAGTAGGTTGGTAGACCCTATAATCCATATTGGTAACCCCAATTATCCCCATTATTAACCCACTTATTAAGTCCCCATGACCCTCCAAGTAAGGTACTAATAGGGAAGTTTAAGGTCTAATAGCCCATCCTGGTAGTGGCTTCTGCAGAAACATCAACTGCACAGGAAGATCAGCTCTAACTTACACAGTTGGGTGCAGGCGAGGGTGTGAATCACATAGTGGTCCCTAAGCCCTAAGCCCTAAATCCACATATTGGTTCCTTAGCCCTAAACCCTCCACCCTAAGCCCTACCCCTAAGCCCTTCACCGAGAGGTGCCTGCACAAAGGACTCTGCGCTTCTTAGGGTTGACCATAATCTTGCTCGCTAAAAGGGTTTACGGGTTTACGGTTTGCAAAGGGACTTTAACGGGAACCCCACAAAGGGAACCCCAAGAACATAGTAGGAATATAATAGGAATATAACTACCAGGGTCCTTACATTCTATTATATTCCTACTATATTCTTGGGGTTCCCTGTTTGGGGTTCCCATTTAAAGTCCCTTTAGTTTAAGGGTCTAGAGTAGCATAGGGTCCAGAATCTGACTGGCTACTTGCAAGGAATGGAGGAATGGATCCGCCTACTTGCAGGGTCATGGGGACTTAGTAAGTGGGTTAATTATAGGGATCATTGGGGTTATTATATGGCTTATAGGGGTTATTAACCTGAAAACTAAGTCCCCATGACCCTCCAAGTACCATAGTAGCCGATATTTTACCCCCAATACTACAAGGACTTCCATTTTCTTCTCCATTCCTTAATTCCCTTCTTACAACCAGAAAGTAATTGTAGCATACCCAGGTGCACGGCTGCAGGCGGGTCTGCGATAGCTACCTCCTAGATTGTACAAATTCTTTATGAATCTGTAGAGCATCAAAAACCTCATGAAACGATATAGTTGCTTGGAGAACCCTATATGAGCTATCATCTAAACTCCTAGTATCCCTCTATGTAGTCCCTTATACAGCCCCTATTAAGGAGTTTAGACTATAGCTCACCTCCTTAGCCCTGGATTAAGGCCCAGCATCGCCTCCTAGCCCTAGGTCCACATGCTATAATTGGGTTTAGGGTTTAGGGTTTAAGGCAACCCTAGGTACACATGGTACGTGGGCGTGATGGTATGCATGGAAGAAGCACGCCTTGGTGGTTAGGGATTAGGGTTTAGGGGTTCAGGGGGTTGGTTATAATCTGCTCTTGGGATCTGCAAGAACTACATGGATTATAAGGGGGGATATAAGTATCTAGTCAGGCTTCTGCAGTAGACAACCAACGCAATGGTCCAACTCAAAACCCATGCTGCCTTCGGCAAGTCCCCCTGAGCACCAACCCCTTAACCCTAGGTCCTGAAGGGTAGTTTCCCAAAATTAAGGTATCCCAATATAGACCCCAATATACTACAGTCCTTATTGTAGGGACCCCCAAAAAGGTACCCCTAATTTTGGAAAACCCCCAGAGTTCTTTCCCTCATTCACCGCATCTTAGACCCTGCATGGTAATCCTCACACCGGAATCTCCAGCTCAGCCTCATATTCCAGACCTACTCCCAAAACAAATATCTTCTCTAATTGCTGTGCCCCTTGGTCTTACGTCTAGGTAGGCGTATTCCTGATCCTAAACCTTGAACCCCCTAAAACCGAAACTCCCCTAAACCCTAAACCTTAAGCCATCCTAATGCAGCATGGGGCTCAGGATGCTAAATATTCTCGTTTCGTACGTGGGCGACGCAGTGTTGTAGATGGTTGAGGGCTTAGGGTTTAGGGTTGAAGGACCCACTGAGAAGCCTTGTAACTGAATTGCTGTTGAGGAACTGAAATACAGTTACCATAGCACGGGTACGCAGCAAATAACAGGGTTTCCTTGTTCATAGTAACGTAATTTGAATTCCTCAACGGCAACCCAGTGTACAGTCTCGCAAATTCCTTGCACACCCTGATAGGCTTGCCACCATCTGGTGCACACTAGACTACTATAATAAAACTAACATGATACTAGATTGTAATAACAATGCAGATAATAACAATAGTAACAATATACTATGATACTGTCCAGCGACATGCCCCTGTGGATTTGTCAAGGTTTAAAGGGCTTGGGTCTTAGGGTTTAGGGGTTTAGGGCTTAGGGTTTGTCCTGTGGCAGCTCCAGTAGGCGATGGACCTCACGACGTACAAGCGGGAAGCCCGATTACGTCTTTACAACATAATGTACCCTTTAAGTACATAGAATATAGGGTATATGGGGATCTCATTCTGTATACCCAAAGACATATTCTATCTACTTAAGCAGGAATATAATGATTTCAGGTTCAGTCAGGTCAGACTTGGGCTTTAGGCGAGGCCTTAGGGTTCTTGTGAACCCGTAGGGTTTAGGGTTTAGGGGTTTAGGGTTTAGGGGCTTAGGAGTTTGGATTCTATATTGGCTTAGTAACTTTTCTGGCAATCCGAATTCTTAATGCTCTCGTGCCCACGTGCCTTCGCACAGAAATCTCAAGAATAAAGCGCTTTGATGCACCAGGGAATTAATAAGTAGGCTCATTGTCCCTTAAAAGCTCGTAGACCTTAAACCCTAAACCCTAAACCCAACTCACAATCTCTTATAAATCGCCTCCCTAACCCATAAGTAAGTCCTCCCGGGAGCTTAAAGCGGTTAGGGTTCAGGGAGATTAGGATGTAGGACTTGGCGTAGACCTCAAACTGGTTGCTAGTAGGGAAGAAAGGCATGGAACGGAAATTGTGAACCATTATATTACTGGGGATTAACTGGAGAGGCATTCATCTTTTCACGATGGAGGTTTAGGGTTTAGGGTTGCCTGCTTAAGCAGCACAACCCCTGCAAGCCCACAACATGCTTAAAAACTACCTTACCCAGAGGGTCCAAGTGTCCAATACTTAGATACTTGGGTTTTGAGTAGGTGTAGGGTTTAGGGTAATAGGAATTTTTGTACAGATTTTGGGTAAGTATCTGATTGTTAGGTACTTGGACCCTTTGGGCTACTGCACAGCTCAGACCATAGAGGTGGTATCAATACTAGGTTCCGTGCTGGCCCCTTAATAACAAGGCTACGTACCCTTTTTCCCTAATGTTCAGCTTTAGTAAAGAGACTCCAAAATTAGAAGGGAAAAGATCTACTACTGGGGTACCTAGAAGACTTGCCCAACTACCAGACACCCTAAACCCTGAGCCCTAAACCCTAAACGGGCTTAGTCACTTGGTTGAAGAAGATAAGATGGAAACTGGATGAACATAGGGGCTTGTAGGGATGATCCTGTGTAAGTACAGGAAGAAATCTTAAGGTCCATTTGAGGTACCCTCGACCATAATGGCAAAAGGAATCTAGGGCCACAATATTGGCAAATGTCCCTGAAAAACCCTAAGAAAATCCTAGTTTCCATGCCACTGGCCATGTTCTTTTCCCTTTGTTCCTCCATTAACTCTAAACCCTCCACCCTTAACCCAGAACCATGATATCCCTAAACCCTAAACCCTAAACCCCAATTCTTTAGGCTTCTACAATAGGCCTCCGCCAGTTCGCCCGCAGCGGCTGCGGCGCAAAGCTCCCCGCAGTGGTCCTACACTCAGGGGTGGCTGTAGGAGTTAGGGTGTAAGATTGAGGGTTTAAGGCTGAGGGTTTTGGATTCAGGATTTGGTAATTTCCCAAAATAGGGGGACCCCAATATAGACCCAAAATACTAAAGTCCTTATTATGGGGACCCCAAAAAGGGTACCCCTAATTTTGGGAAACCCCCATTTAGAGTGTACTATAACCCCTATAATCCCCCATATAAACCCAGTTTCCATTTCATTTTCCATTTTCTTTTCCATTTGATTCTCCATTATAGGGTTTAGGATTTAGGGTTTAGGGTGTCGAGCTTGAGGCTTCGGGATTAAGGTCTCAGGTTTAGAGGGTTTAGGGTTTAGGGCTTCGAGCTCAAGGGTCAGGAGCTCCAGGTTCAGGTGCAAGGAGAATTTCAGGATTCGGGCGGGATCTAGGAAGCTGCAGAAGAGCAAATAGTCCTGGCACTTGCCTGCAATAAAAGTTGGGTAGGGTTTTTGCTCAGGTTATGTGCTGCATTATGTTGTGCTAAGGCCGAAGCCCTAAGCCTTTTACATGGGCTTGCTGATGCATTTGAGCCATAGTATCCCCCTCAATAGGCCTTATAATCCCCTAAACAATATTCCCTTTTAAGGATTTAGATTGAAGCATGACAAGATTTCTTTAACACAAGGCTTAGGCAACTCCATGCTCCCAAAAGTCTTGCAAATCCCGTCGTGGCCGCAGGAAACAGTGCCAAAAAAAGTGGGCCCCTTAAGGGTTTAAAGTTCAGTGTTTAGGGCATAACACGGGGCCAAAGAAATGGGTCCCTTACACCCTAAAAGCCCACATCTTGGGTACTGCCCCCCCCCCAGTAACAGTTGGATAATAATTAAAATATGGTTATATATAGTCCTTAATGGGACCCCTAATATAGACTGTTACTGGGTGGGGGCAGTACCCAAACCACATCCATTGCTCGAGCAGCTCCCCAAAGCTGACCTCTGCTTGTTGGAAAGCCTAAATCTTGTGTACTGCCCCCACCCAGTAACAGTCTATATTAGGGGTCCTATTAAGGACTATATATAACCATATTCTACTTATTATCCAACTGCTACTGAGGGGGGGCGTACCCAACCTAAATCCTAAACTCTAGTTGTGTCCTGGGAAGTTAAAATCCTCAAGCACGAAATCATTCGCCCGGGCTTGAGGGTTTAGGTTCAGGGGTTCAAGGCTTGAGGTTTAGGGTTTAGGGTTTTGGGGTTTAGGGTTTGGGGTGTGGGGTGTAGGGTTTAGGACCATGGGATTCAGGCATTCAGGTTTCGGGATTGTGGCTTAAACGCTTTATTTCGGCATTGGGACTCATTACAACCACTGAGGATCTGGGGGGGGGTCGGATTTTTGAGACTGGGAGCTTTGATAGCTAAGGAAATTACGACTCCATCTGAGCTTCTAGTATCCCCTTAATAACCCCTATAATGGAGAATCAAATGGAAAAATATGGGTGATTATAGAGTTATACTCTAAACTCCTAGTATCCCCCTTAATAGCCCCTATAACACTCCGGTGTATAATGCCCTATGTAACCCCTCTAAGGAGTTTAGACCCTAAACCCTAAACCCTAGATAATCCCCTATATACCACCCTCCTTAAGGAGTTTATACTATAGGTCGTCTGGTCTTGAAAATTTTAGGTTTCAGGCTTCTGCCTTTGCAGAATGAGTGAGCCTCCGAACACACTTCAGGACCCTGGGGTTTTGGGTATAGGAGGGTTTGGGGTTTAGGGTTGTAAGGGTACATGCCAAGCTCTTCCGAATAGCGGTTCCGGTAATGAGGGACTCAGAATTTTCAGAAAAGCATTGACCCAAATTCCCAAACACTAAATGGTAGGTGTTCAACATACCTGCTCCCAAAATGCTAGTAAAGTAGGTCACTTTTTTGGTTCGGATCCCCCCTTAAGAGGAGGTGCATTCCCAGTAGTCCTTCTTTGCAAGGACCTTTGGAACAACCTCCATATGCCCCAAGAGGAGGCTGAGAGTTTCAGCCCGTAATTAACATGACGCTGAAGCTGCTGTGGAGGCAAAACGGGTTTAGGGTTTAGGGTTATGATAATGGCAACTGCTGAAATATTTCGGGTTTGGGGTTTAGATTTCAAGGTTAAGGGTTCAGAGTTGAAAGCCGTAAACAGTTACCCATAAGATTCTCAGAAAAAATGAAACATGAATGGAGTCAGGATTTGTATATTGGAAGCTTTTAATGTTGGGCCCTCTTTAATAAGTATGCCCCCCCCCTAACAATAGGCCCCTCCGAAAAATGTAGAAATTAGGGATCCTCAATACGGACCCCTTGAGCTCCGACGGTTCTGAGGTCCCTGTAGATTGATTTCAAAGGGATTGTTGAGAATCCTTCCTGTATTTTTAGGCCCCAGAAATACAAACACATTATAGGGGACCTTCCAATCATGGCCCAGGTCCTGAGTAAGCCAGCCCCAAAACGCATTATAGGGGACCTCTACAATAAAGGAGGTCCAACATTAGGGATGAACTTGAAATTTTACCAATACCATCTTGAGGTCTGTTTGCCTATAGGTTTAGGGTTTTAGGGTTTGGGGTTTGGGGTGCCATCAGTATACAAGGACTTTAGGGACTATAGAGGTGGTAAATGCTTAGGCCGTTAGGCACGCAGCTCCTGGCAGTACGGCAAGACCACGACCTGCCAAACGAGGATTCCAGGTTAGGGTTCGGGGTTTAGGGTTTGGAGTTTGCCCTAAACACGAGACCCTAAAATCCTCAAACCCTAAACCCTGGAACCCTAAACCCTACACCCTATACCGGGGGTTAGGATGGGGGTTTCCGGCTTAGGCTCTAGAGCTTGGGGTTTATGGGGTTTGGGGTGTCGGGTTTCAGGTCAAGGGTTCAAAGTTAAGGGTTTTAGGGTTTAGGGTTTCAGGGTTAGGGTTTGGGGTTTCGGGTTTAGGGCCCAGGGTCTACAGAAAACTCACGATGGGTGCGGCTACAGTGCCTTTGAGGCCAGTAGAATTAGAGGGAAGATCGGAAGATAAACCCTAAACCCTGAACTTATGCTGGGCCTAAAACCATGGGGCGGAAATATCTTGGTGAATATCCAACGAGCGCATTAAGCTCTAGTGGTCCACGTTTGGTGTGTCTTTTTTATGTAAGTTAAGGATGGGGATAACTTGGGTGTTATACGGCTTTTCAGGGCTATGAACCTACTTACTCAGTCTGCCTGACCCTCCAAGTACTCTGCTCATCTCGAAACCCGGTGATTATGAAGATTATCATTCGAGGCCGTCTGTCATTGGATAGGGGTTTTGGGTTTCGGGTTTTGGGTTTAGCATTTAGGGAATTGACGCGATTCTACTGCTTGAGTACAACCCTCACAAAAACTAGCTGGGCTCAGAAGTTATGATAAGCTAATCTAACCCCCTCTATCTTGGTCTGATACAAGAGGAATTGCGATATTACAATATACCAGATTAAATACACCCCTTATAGACCCCATATTGCCCCCATATAATATAGCACTTTCCATTTTCTTTTCCATTATCCCGGCCTCTTCGGGTCCAGGCAACAGGCATCACATTATCTCTAAACCCTAAACCCTAAACCGCGTAGGATGTGGTGATAAGTCACTCCGTGCTCCGAAGGAGAAGGGAAGCGGCTTAGGGCTCAGGGTGTAGGGAGGATCCGGCCATAGTCTAAACTCCTACGATCCCCCTTAATAAGCCCGATATAAGTCTCCGTACAATCCGCTATACAACCCCCTTTAAGGAGTTTAGACTAAAGTTCATATGGGGACTACTATGGAGATTCGTTCCCTCGTTCCCTACTTGGGTAGATGAATGCCCACGGTAAAGACCTGCCTGGACTTAGCCACTCGCAGTTTGCTACTACAGCTGCCACCAGGGTAATAGCATCGGCTATGGATTCGCTAGGCCCACCTGAAGGGTCAAACAGAATTGCAGGAAGTCTCTTGCATCACATACAGTAGGGGGATGGTAGAAATCAACATTGCCGCCCTACACTGCCCTACACCCCAAAAAACTCATGTCACGTCCGAACAGTGAAGACACAGAACCTGCTGCATGGGACCATGGCCAACACCCCTGTGGAGTGAAGTGCGATAGTTGAGAATTAGGGTTAGGGGTATATAGTCCACCTTAAGTAGATAGAATATAGGGTATACGGGATCTTACATGGTTTTAGAGACTTCCATATTATATCTACTTAAGGAGGCTATAAGATTCCAGGGTGAAGGGTGTAGGGCTTGGCGCTTCAACCCAAAAGGTTCCGCGCAGCCCACTTCATGATTCCGACCTCTATGCTGCCCATGACAGCTGCTACGCCTCAACACAAAACTATCTTCAATCATACTATGGCCTTTAGGGTTTAGGGCTTAGGGTTTAGGGCTTGGGGTTTTGGGTTTAGGGTTTAGGGCGTCGCCATCAGGGTTTAGGGCTTGGGGCCAACATCTTCAACCGGTCGACCGGCCATGTACTTCAGAAAACCCTGGCGCGTTCCTCCATGGCCCTCTGGACAAGTTGGCTCTACTTCGCTGCAACAGTGTTACGGTCCACAAAAAACTTGTAGGTTGCTAATGCAGGTATTCTATAGGGATAATGGAAAAGGAAATGGAATATACTGTTTAGGGTCCAAGGACCCATGACTAATAAACCCCCTTCCTTTCAAGGGCCCTAATATTAGGATCCCTTTAAGAGGAGGGGGGTTATGAATCAGGGGTCTACATTACTAGGGAAGGAAAGCATGGAACCTGCAAATGGAAGCTACTATATTATTGAGGACTACATAGAGGGTTACTATGGCTATCCATTGCCCACAACAACCAGCAAGTATCAGCGAGTATACCACAAGAAGACAGTACATTAAAATGCACAGTGCTAAATATCTGCCGAAGGGCTTGTAAAAAGGAGGTCTGAATCACAGCCGTACATGAAAGGAAGGCTCCTTTTGCTTGGGACATTGCCTTGTCTGTACACTTTACACGGACATCGCTTGCCATGAAATAAGGGGAGGGCTGGCAACCACAAGAAAGGCACCCAAAGGTCCCTCCCCACATCTCATGAATTACAAGCACTTTACGATTCATCGTTACAGCTGGCTCATGCAGCTGGGACGTTGTGTCCCTCAACCTGGGCGAAGAGTCCTCCTCAAAATTCGGGTTTAGGGTTTAGGGCTTGAGTCAATCTGAATAGTTATGTCGAAGATTAGTGGTTGGTTCCTTTTAGGGGTCTCTACACGGATACTATGTGTGAGTGCATACATACATACATGCATACATACTTGCTTACATGTACGCATGTACGGACGTTGCATACTGCGTAGATTCTGCAGGAGATCATGCAGGCACCCTTTCGGGGCCCTGCGGCGCCCTTTCCAAATATGTACGTGTATATATATATATATGTATACACGCACACATGTCTAACTATATACGCGTATATGCATATATGAGGCATTGTCTAAACTCCTAATATCCCCCTGAATAACCGCTATAATACCCCCTGTATAATCCCCTACATAATTCCCCTTTAAGGAATTTGGACCATGGCTCATATAAAAACAACAATGTTACTTGGTTCTTATCTTTGCTCTGAAGCCTGAACCCTAAGCCCTGAACCCAGAACCCTAAACCCTAGACCCTAGACCCTAAGCCATTTGGACCAGCAAAACATGCTCACAGTTCGCTAAACAAAGCCGCAAGGCTTGCTTAGCGGCCTGCATTGTGAAGGCCACGTGGGACCACTGGTTTTGGGACTTTATTAGGGTTTAGGGTTCTTAGAGCTTACGGCTATAGGGTTTAGAGTTTAGGGCTGCAGGGTTTAGGGCTGTAGGGTTTAGGGTTATTCGGGTTTAGGGTTATGGGGTTTAAGGTTATTAGGGTTTAGGGCTATTGGGTTTAGGGTTATAGGGTTATTCGGTTTAGGCCTTAGGGCTGGAGGACTATTCTTTGCCAGCATGTGAGCTGTTTTCAAAACTGTTAAAGACCCAGATGGAAACTGCCTCGTATCACACTTCTGGCTCCGCGGCGTGTGCTGCCTGCGGTTTCTTGGTGGACACTTGATTCTCACCTCTTCGGCTGTGCGGACAGCAGAAATGGCAAAGGAGCAAAGCGGCGGCAAGTAAAACAAAAGTGATCGCAAAGAAGATCCAGATGAATACTGTCGCATCGACCCCCATGCCTGCCAGCATCTTTGAAGGCAGGAGCCACTCATCACCACTGTTTCTCGAGTCGCGGCACAAGGGCGGGGCGTCAAACTGACCTGGATTTGTACACTATCACTGGAAACTCTCACATTCCGGCTTTTCATAGGGCTTAACCCTAAACCCTAAACTCTAAACCCTAAACCCTAAACCCTTATGCATGCATGGAACCGCAGAAGGTTTTCTCAATAATTCTAGAGTGACAGTCCAGGCCCTCTCCCGCACAGATGCAAAGCGAGCCACCATCCCACTGACACCTTGGGTTTAGGGTTTAGGGT